>APFE030341704.1:0-61956 GCA_000404065.3 Pinus taeda | reverse complement strand
AGTTTGCTTATAGTAGTATAATGGCTTAATCGAATGTGTGTTTCTTTGTATAGATAATCTCCAATCTGCTAGGGTATCCACCCAAGACCCTAGGGGAGTTTATCCCACAACAATGTCAAATACACAATTTTGGGAGAAAGAGAAGACATGGTGATTGTGTATTTGAGTAGTTCAATAGCTAAGGGTTTGGGATTGAGGTCAAAGACTGTGTAGTGTGCAATTGGGGCTAGGATTGAGGGATAAATTGCACAATTTTGGATGCAAAGGCTCAGGCTTGAGGACTGAAACTGCGTAGTGCGTAGTCCTAGAAGGAAGGAACTAGACATTACACAATTTCAAGAGGCAAGGATGTAGCTTTAAATTTGGTACTACACAATGCGTAGTTTAGGAAGGCAAGATGAGCATAAGTTGCTCAAAGTTTTATGAAATTTGGGTAAGTGTGGGATCAAAACACTAATGTGAATAGTGATAGGACTTGACTATGATCACACACTCAGAGTGCTTGATGAGAAAACATAGATTATATGGAACATATTAAAAACATACTTCCCTCAATGTGACAACCTTTACAAGAACTTACAACAAATGCGACACTAAAGGTACACTTTGTGATGATTGTGATGACACTTCTGTGACAATGCTTAAAACTTTGGAAATGAGTACGATGAAGGTTTACATGGTAAGATGGACTCATTTACACAAGGATAACGTATTGAAAGCACCAAACCAATCTTATGTACCTTTTACGACACTTAACATGCTAGAAGACGAGAAGTGCTAAAGTGCAAATGACACTTGCGATATGCGAACAACAGTGAAAGAAGCACATGCTAGCACAAATATAACATGAAAATGAAACTAATTAGACTGAAAGTAAGAAAAAATGACATCTAGGAACATGAAAATGGAACTCATGAAAACAAAGGTGTGTAAAACTAACAGTTTGCAAAACTCATTGAAATAGAAGTATAAATGCAACTAGGAATGAGAATGTGTCGATGTCAGTTTGCAATGACTATTGACATGGATTGGGCATCACACATGCATAGTCTTGATGGGATGTGGTATGTTTTTTCAATCTTTCATAAAATGAATGCACTCATGAACATGTTGTGGACTGAGCATGTGTGAGAAATCACCCTCGATACTTCCAATGCATGAAGGGTGCTCAAAAGCATCAATGAACCAAGAAGTGACTATGAAATGACCTATCAGAAGATTCATAGTAGGCTCCAAAATTCAAGTGTAGGCAAAATTTTGGAGGGTGTTTTTTCATAGCGAAAACACAACAGTATTGCCAACAAACTTGAACAACAAATACTTGTTTAGTACAAATTTTGGCAACCACAATGGCTTATCTTCAAAAACATAAATTCATGTTACCATATTACTTTATTTCTTCATGCACCCCTTTTCCAAATAGGAAAATGTGATCCTGTGAAGATATTCAAGAACTTTCTTGTCTATTTATCATTTACTTTACTTGATTTATGAATACATCTTGAATTAAATAAGAATTTAATTAAGTTGTGTCCTTCCATAGTATGGGATACCAGAACCATAGTGATTGTTTGTTAAAACTGAATTTAGGATTACAATGTAAGTTGTCAAACACATGGCTTAACATGATGGTTGTTATCAAATACGCCACCTAAATAATCTTTTTCTCTTGGACAAATTGACTAAATGAAAAGCTAATGCATTGGAAATGACATTAGCCTAGTCAACATACAATTTTATTTATATGAGTGATAAAGCATATAGAAAATGCATTTTGGGACATTCACTATATCAACTCATCATGTAGGAACAAAGCCAAAAAAATTCCCTAAATGACTATGAAAACAAAAAAATATCTAGCAGAGAAATATCAAAAGGAACCTGAGAAGTCGGGGAAATGAATTCTTGATTAATGTTAACCCCGCCTACTTCTGACTTCAAGAAACTATATTCTTCATACAATTTTAAACATTTATTCAGTGTTGATAGCTTGAGTATCCATTTGAGTTCCTTAGGATTCAGAGGAATCTTCTTTGTAGCTAGAATACTTTTTCTTTTTTCTTGAACAAAAATGTTTTCACATAGATAAAGAATCTCTTTGAAATCAAAGACTTTTCGAACACATGCAACATTGACTAATCCACTAGTCTAAATCATGTTGTTTCTTTTCTCTTTTGTTGAAAAATTTTAGACCACTGATACATAGTCAACCAGTGAAATTTCTCATCGATACAAGCAAGTGAGGTAATTGTATCATTACAAATATCCTCTTTCCTTCCTTTGCTAACCATTGCCACTTCGTACTAAAAACTGCTACATCAACCAATATCGTTCTCAATCCCATTTAACATTCCAATTCTTGGTTCTCTTCCCAATCACCAACGGATACTATTTCTCATGTGAAATACTTCACAGATGACACTCATTAAATAGAAATTGGAGATACCAAAGTCAACATTTATGAGAAGTAATGGAAATGAACCTCAAAATTCCAAAACTATCTTGTCTATTTACTCTGCAATTTTCTCTAGCATTAATATCATTGATATACATGTCATAAGAGCCAAACATTTATGCTATAAAAATAAAAATGAATTACCTGTGATCATAATAATTAAATTGAACATTGTCAATAATAACTATAAATGGAAATTTGTGCAAGAAGATGGAATACTAAATATTATATGGAGACATGCTCGACTACCTCTACCATGAATCCACTTTATGGTTGAGTTGGTCCCAACCAATATGTTGTGGTCAATTAATTTTATTAGATATCAGACTAATAAATAAATGATATAAAATAAATTTGAATTACTTGTGATCATGACAATTAACTTTACGTTGTTAAGAATACCAATAAATGAAAAAATAGTAAGCACAATCACAAATGAATATTATGGGGAGACATGACTAACCACCTTGACATAAATTGACTTGATGGTTGAGTTGGTCCCCACCACTATGCCAATGTCAATTCACTTGATTTGATGTCGCATTGCAAAAAAAAATACAAAGAAATTCACAAGAAACAAACATTTACGATATAAAATAAATATGAATTACTTGTGATCATGGAAATTAGCTTAGTCACTTCTAATAATAGTTGTAAATATAAAATTTTGTGATTAAAAATAAATAAATATCATTTCGAGGTGTGCTCAGCTACCTCTACACTGATTTAACTTCATGGCTAAGTTGATCCACATTAGTGTGTCGATGTCAGTTTGTTTTATTTGATATTGGGCTGTAAAAACATATTAACCAAATTTTATTTATGAATTACCTTACATGTGGTTTTGAAGACTACATTGCAAACTAACCATGATAACACATTCAACATGAATACATAGAGTAAGGAATACAAATGTTCTTTTAGAATATCCTATGCCTCTGCACACATTCCCCACACACTTCTGCCTCACACCTCCCTCCTGCACAAAACTACATATTTATCAATTAGCTAGCCATCGTATACAACATATCAAAAAACTCAAATCCTTGAACATAGACAAGAACTGTCTCTAATCATAATACGAAATACTAGACAAAAAGATAGTGTGACACACTAAAGTATTCCCTTACTAATGCCATCAACCATGAATTAATGATTTTTTCCAATAGCTTTATGTTTAATGTGTTCAAGTCAGTTTATTTTGGTAATATAAATGCTAAAATCACACAGACTAGAAAATTCAAAAAAATTCCTGCAAAGAGAAATAAATATTACAATTCATTCAAAATAAAAAAATCTCATAAATTAATACAATGCTTGCTAATTATTGGAAATGTCTTTGCTCACTTATCTGTAAATGATACCTTGTCTTTGATCTGAATTACAAAACCTACTATTGACCTAATTGATACCACTTGCCCCTAAATAGAGATTAGTTATAAAATTCATCTCATTTAAAATGAATTCATTAATATACAAAAAAATTCCTATGAAAAATAGAAGTGTGAAAAATAACTTTGCAAACCCCTACTTGCCTCTAAATAAATATATGGGGAATGTGTTCCATGAAATTATTTTGCGAAAGAAACTTACCAAGCTTGAAAAATTAACACCATTTAAAAAAATTCATGATTGCACGTGATAAGTTTCACACAAACTATAACTGTGTGGAAATTTCCCTTTTGCATATTTCTTATGCACGAATCGTTCCCACACAATATTAAATATTGACCAATTAATTAGTGGTTTACACATATCATTCTATAGTTCCACACCTTCAGCAAATCATTCCTACATCACTGATGTCTTTTTTTGACATAATAAGGAAGATGCTACGCATTTGATAAACTGTAACCATAAATCAACTTAACTCATGGAAAATGCTTCAATATTTAAAAATGTTCATAGCATATGAAATAAGAAACTAAAATTGTTGAATCGCCATCTACCTTTCTTAATCGTGATTTATTTCAAAGGACACATAAGATCACATATTATTTTCCAATTGAGTCTGAATGAAATTTCCAATATGTAATAGCTATCGATAACAAGGAACATCATCACCATGACATGCAACTTCTAGAGCCTTGATTTGCCATCAATAGTGACTTAATACTATATCCCAAATGCCTTATGTTTAGAATTTCATACTTTTCATACAATAGTTAGATATTTCATTGTTTGGCCCTACTTTTGTACCCTTTTTCACACCTTACACTACTATTTTTACTATCAGTTATCCTACTTCACTCCTTTTTGACACCATAAAATCTCGTGACATTAGCTAAATTGTGTTACTTTACAGTGGAGGAGAGAATTACTAATAAGGACTATTCTCATATATATTTATTTGGTTTAGGTAGATGTTAAATAAATTTATATTCCTGACATGATTGATTGATCTACAGATGGACTCCTAAATATAGGGAAGACACTTGAGTACATGGATAAGTCACTGGAGGTCTAGCACCTAGTCTAGTGAATATGTCAAAGAGCCATTTTTGGAGCATCTAGTTTGTGCTCAGTTCTATACTTAAATCGGTAATTTATTTCAAGATTGGTACTAGGCAACCAGTCAACTATCAGCATCCCAAAGATAGTTATTTTATTTCATAAGCATAGTGTTAGTTTCCTTGACCCAAAATTAGTGTTACAAATGGAATAGTCCAGTTATGATCTAGGGAATTGATCCTGAGGATTTAGCCTAGCTTTAATTATCCCAAATTACAGATGTATTTTCTTTCCTCGATCATATACTTGTAACCATTTATAGGCTTGTGTTCTTTAAAAAGGCCCAGTGTTTGTATAAGAGGTTACACACACAGATATGCATAGCTTGAACTGGTCACAAGGATATAGTGGCACGGTAATCATTTGACTATGTTTTGTAACTCTCAGGCCTATTTGTCATCAAAGGATTTTAATATAATTTTCTCAGCTTTTATTTATATTTGAGAATTTATGTGTTCATGATCTGAGAAATTATTGAATTAAGCTAGACTTTCTCTAGGTTGTGGCAAAGGCCCACCACAAACCTTGATCAAGTTTTGTAATAGTTTTCATTAGGTAGGAGGTGTGTTTCAAATTAATTAGGTGGAACTATACTTAAGGATTCATTTGTTTTTTTGGATTATTTCCAGAATTCTCATACTTAGAATCATACTTAAGTTTCATTAATGCTTTCGTAGATCTGATTCTGGATAGATATTGTAATGTTTACTGAGTTTTTGCAAACTTGTGGATCATTATTATGAATATACTCTACATGTATTAATTCCTTTGATTACTTTCACAATATTGTGAATGTAGAAGAAGAAGGATTCAATTTAGAACATATTTTTGAGAAATAAATCCTTACATTTTAAGATTGAATCCTCTATTCTAAATGGAAGTGTTTTAATCACATGTGGATCCATATACTGTCAACAAGAGACTATTGTATTGTGTATTCAGTTGAATGCTCAAAATTGATTAGGAAGAATATGTCATTCTTTGGTGTAAATCATGTGTTAATGCTTGATAAATTACATGTTATTTACAATGCTTTAGTTAGTTGATTTATTGTGTGATGATTATTTGAGTCATAGTGTAATGATCATTTGAATAGATATCTTGTTATCTATTTGATTTTATAGCAAGCCTTGATTTAGATTTATTTTCTCTCATTGTTAGATATATTGAAGTTGTGTGTTATTTAATTGCTCACGTTGATTTCAAGTTAGGAAGCCATAAAATATGTGTTCATATGCTTAGTATGCTTTGACTGGAATGCTACATAGGAAATAGTATGAGTTATTTTACAAGGCATTTTTGAGTTTACTTTCTATTTGTAGCACCCTGGGGATTAGTGTTGAGTCCCAAACTTACATCTTCCCCACATCCCTTTTTAGTCGTTTTCTCCAGTTACCTGAACCTCTAAGCTATCAAATCATTGCATAATAGTTTAAAATGAGTATATAAATGGTTTCCTAACTATGTTTTGTGACTGCTGTTTGATTTAGATTTTTGTTCAACCAGCTGTAGAATCTGTCACTTTCCGCAGCCAGAATCAGTTTCCGCAGCCTTTTTCTTAAACTCTATGCTACAGGTGTATATTGAAGAACTTATCCACATGGGCAAGCTACAAAGGATGTGGACATGGAACGTGTCCCCTTGGTTCAGCCAAATCATCCACAAAAGCCCGCCGTCAAGGCCGGTCAAACGGTGGTCAACACAAGGAGTTTAGCGGTGGCATGACTCTGTTTTCATCACGACAAGGATTGTGTGGCAAGGTCGTGAGTTTTAGGAGGTGTGCTAACACCTAGGGACTACTCATGGACCGAATCCAACAAACCATCTCCTTGGATTTACTGCACATGGCTACCACGCTGCTAAAATTTTGAATATGGTCTTTTACGTGTTTGGCTACCAGCGCAGACCATGTTAATTAGTTATGTATTTTCTACTATAAATAATGCATCTATGTATGTGTATAGGCTATTAGATGCTATGGTGTAATTTTGACTGTTGTACGAGCCTTTGAGCCGACACTTAGTTTCTATTTCATGACTGCATTGCAATATATGAGAAGACACTGATTTTGCATTCAAATTCGTGATTGGTTCTAATTGACCGAGGTTGCAGAGGGCCCCTGTACACCAAGGTCCTATAGTTGATGTATATCTTTATGTTTTTCTTCATTTTACGCTCTTGATACCATAGATATCTGTTGTATATATTAACTTGTTCATGGTATTTATGTTATTTTCTGTCCATAGTTTCTTTCATGCTTTTAATTGATTGTCAACTAATTAGTGTTTTAATTTCAGGTTCTAATAGGAAACCCGGGAAGTGCATATAGTTTTTGATGACTAATGACATGATGGAACTATCTTGTCCTACTGCTGATTTGTTTTATTGGTTCTAATTCCAGCATTGTTTTTTCTTTAGCTTTACTTTATTCATTTACTTTTCTACAGGATAAAGATATTAGACTATTCATATCATTATTCAGTTACCTCCTATAGCCATAGCGAGTCGAATGGTGAGGGACTGAGTGTGAATGCATAGTTTGATACTAGTTATTTACTTTTGCAAGTTAGTGATTAGATTACTCATAACATTCTCGGTTGCCTCCTATAGCCAGAGCGAGTCGAATGGTGAGGGACTGTAGGATGAATGTGTAGTTTAATCTTAGTTTTATTTTATGCAATTTAGATATCAGATTACTCAATTTGTGTATGACTACCTCCTATAGACAGAGCGAGTCGAATGGTGAGGGATCAAAAATGAGTTTATGTGATATGATTAGTTTACTTTTCTTATAGTCTTTAAATTTTTTTGGGTTCAATATTTTCTTTTCTTTATACAACAGCAAGGATACTAGGTTCCATAGTCATAGTTCACTATTTTGTTAATTAGAATCTAGGCACATCTTGATTTCATCATTGTAAAGTTTGAATACCTTTGGAACACTTTGAAGTTTGGAAATTATTTTAAAGGCCATCATTACCTTGAATACTTTTGTCCATACTTGATTACTAGAATCACCATCTCACACACTATCTCACATTAGGGAATCAACAAGAAGATAAATCCAAAAACAAACCAAAAACTAAAAACAACAAAGAAATAAGAAAATGGTTATCCTGCATAGATAGTGCACTTCACTTCAATAGTTTACGACTTCTGGATTGAAAATTTATATAGCAATTTAGAACACACTAAATTGACCAAACATTTTGGCGCTGTTGCCGGGAAAGTGAAACTAGGTAGCTAAATTCTTAAAAAAAAAAAAAAACAAAAACAAGAAAATTTCAAGGTAAAAATTAATGATTTCTCAAAGTATGCTCTCCTCTTACACCTAGTGTGACCTCGAGGATCAGAAAAGAGAGTTATTGATTCAGTAATTTCTTGAGTATGCTCTTTTCTTGCACCTAGAGTGATCTAGAAGATCAGAAAGAGAATTATTAACCCGACTTGAAGAAAATAAAAATGACATGCATAGAGCGAGAGATTCTAGGGGAAGGTTTATAGCTAGGGCCAAGAGTTCAATTTTTACAACTCCATCCACTCCAAGGTATGGGTAAGATACACCTCCAACATCTCCAACTCATACTCCTAGGCTTAGGATCCCTGGAATTCAAGATGCAGTAGTGGAATTAGGAGACTCTCCCACACTATCCACTGAATCTGAGTTAGAAACGACCCTTTCTTTACTTCTACAAGAAAACACATTATAATTGAGGAAGTAGAATCACCTAAAGAAGAAGAGGGAGAAATTCCTCCTCGTTCTCCATTGGTAGAAGAACCAGAGGACTCTGAAATCTCTGAGGAATCTATCATGACAGAGGAAGTAGTAAATGGATTTGGAGGAGGTAGAGGTAGAGGTGGAGGAGGAGGAAACAATGGAGGAGGTAGAGGTAACAATGGGGGAAACAGGGATGGAGACAACTCATATGCATTTCCTATAGTTGATGAGGAATCTCGAACAATAATGAAAAACATCTCACCATCTGTCCTCTCAAACTTTTATGGGTTGAGAAGTGAGGACCCTGAAACATTTTTATTTGAGTTTGAAGTCGTGTGCCGAACTTATGATTACATGGAAGATGCTCAAAAACTCAAGTTGTTTCCTTCAACATTGAAGGGAGCTGCTCTAAAATGGTTCATGGAATTAGTCACTCAATCAATTAGGACTTGGAATGACATGAAAAAACATTTCTAGATAGATACCTAGACTATTGTATGCCCACCAATCATAAGGATGAGGTATTCAAAATGGTACAAAAAGAAGATGAAAACTTGGAGGATCTACTTGAAAGATTTCAATACAACCTCAAAAGAGAAAAAATGAGTAACCCAGATGAAGAAACCTCGAAATCCCTTCTATTAAAAGCCATTAGAGATGAATGGATAGATATTTTGAATATGATGGGGAAAGGAGATATATCTCAACATCCACTTCATGATATAGTAGAGCTATGTGTCCATCTCTCAAGGGGAAAATCTAAAACTGGAAAAGGGCCTAGATATCCTTCTCTCATTAGAGCAAATAAATCTGCAACTGGATCAGTGAGTAGGATTGAGATTGGCAACATGCTTGACAAGTTCAAAATAGATATTTTAGGGAGTCTTGGTGAGCAACTAGACACCCTTAAGATACAAAACAAACAGAAAGCAAAAGCTGAAGCTTTGGCCATCTTTTGTCCAAAATGTAGGAAGAAACACACTCTAAGGGAATGCCCCTTGGATGCAAAAGTTGTAGAAACATGCGCAATTTTCTCAGAAAGCCATGAGCCAACGATTGTCCTTCAATTCCTGGGCTCAAAGCTGTCTTTCAAGAAGACCCAAATTGAATTGAGTCTCTCTGTTTTGTTTCAAGGAGACCTTGGTAGGGGCAACAAAATCAAGGGTTTAATAACCCCATGAACTTTCAACCCCCACCAAGTTGGAATCCTTGGCAACAACATTGGTCCCAACCTCAAAATCCATTTCAATCATGGGTACAAGGTATGCAAAATCCTTATGGGAGATTTGCTCAATTTTATCAATATCCTCCATCTTTTCAAAACCAACAAGTTCCACAACCTCCAAATCAGAATCCACAACTTTGATTACCATTTCCGCAACAAAAACCTTCTCAACAGAATCCAAATTCGCAACTCTTGCTTCCATTCCAACAAAAGACAAATCAATTACCTTCCCAGCCATTGCCAAATCCAAATAATAAAAATTCTCAAAATGCTTACGTGGTAGAAAGAAGAAAATTTCCTACCTATATGATTGTTCCTCTCAATGATGTACAACTCAAATCTGGTAGAGTCTTAGACAAGCCTTCTATAGACACTCAAAAGAAAAGCATTTTTGAGGAAGAATCTCTTAAATCCAATAAAGGTTCTGAAGCATCTCTTCAAAACCCAAGCACGCAAGAAGAAAAAGAAAAAGAATCAACGACCACAACTTCTATAGTCAAGCAAATTGTATCTTTATCCACACCTCCTTTTCCTGAAAGATTAAAAATTGATAAAGGAGTGTAAAAACAAATCTTGTTGCCTATCTATGATTTTCTAGATGAATTAAAGAATGTTTATATCAAGATTCCCTTGTTACAAGCCATTAGAGAAATTCCTATTCTAGCTAAAACAATAAAGTAGTTGAGTCTCAAAAGACCACGAAGGAAACCAAGAGATACAAGAAGAATCCACCTGGTAGGAAAATTGCAGATATCATGATGGGAAAAGTTACCATGCAAAAGTATGTAGATCCCAGTAGTCCAATTGTCAAAAAACATATAAATGGGGTAGAAGTTCCAAATACTTTGATTGATTTATGCGATGCTATCAACATTATGAGTAGACAGACTATGGAATAGCTAAAACTTCCTAATCTTCTTTTTACACCTACTTTACTGCAACCTGTAGATCGAACAATTATTAAACCAGATGGTGTATTAGAAGACATTTCGGTCTCCTTAGACTCTTGGGAGTATCTATTGGATTTCATGATTTTAACTCCCAAGAGTAATCTAGGAGGCCATCCACTCATTTTAGGAAGACCTCTGCTAGCCACAATTGATGCTTTTATCAGTTGTAGATCAGGGGATATGTATATTTCTGATGGTAATTCGAAAAAGAAATTCAATCTATATCCTCTAGCAAAAACAATTATAGAGATAGGAGATAATGAATGGGTCGATGATGAGGACACTATACAACCTGTCTATACCATTTTTGAAATCAGTGAAGATAGTAAAATTCTGAACACATTAGAAAACTTTGAAACCTCTTCAGAATATGACCACAGACAATTTCAGTTAAATTCTGACATTGAGTATCTATCATCTAGACAAATGTCTCTTTACTCTATTGAAGAGTTTGGTAGTTCCACCACTGATATTTTTCCAGGTAAAACATTGAATATCAACAAAGACTTGGAAAGAGCACAACAGGAAGAGCTAGTCAAAATCTTGCAAAAACATTCTACTGCATTTGCATGGGAGTATACTGACATGAAAGGTATTGAACCTAAGACTTGCATTCATCACATCTACATTGAGGAAAACAGTAGACCAATCAAACAACCTCAGAGAAGGATGAATCCAAATCTTAGAGAAATAGTGAAAGAAGAGCTCCAAAAACTACTCAATCTAAACTTCATTTATCCAATTTCAGAGAGTCGTTGGGTTTCTCCTTTGGTTATAGTACCTAAATAGAATGGTAAATGGAGGGAATGCATTGATTATAGGGAATTGAATAAAGCAACTTTAAAGGATCATTTTCCTTTACCTTTTATCGATCAAGTATTAGATACTCTAGCAGGCCAAAAGTACTTTTCATTTCTGGATGGTTTTAGTGGCTATAATCAGATTCAGATGGCACCTGAAGATAAAGATAAGACCACATTCACCTATCCATGGGGAACTTTCACTTACCGAGTGCTTCCTTTTGGATTATGTAATGCACCCACAACATTTCAAAGGGCAATACTAGGAATCTTTTCTGATCTAATCCATGATTGTGTAGAGGTCTATATGGACGATTTTATAGTTTATGGCGATTCATTTGAAGAGGCATTAGAGAATTTGGAAAAGGTCCTTATTAGATGTAAAGAAACAAATCTTTCATTCAGTCATGAAAAATACTTTATGATGTTTACTGAAGGGATTGTTTTAGGACATCATATTTCAGGGGATGGAATTTAGGTTGATAAATCAAAAGTAGAAGTCATCTCCAAGTTGCCTATTCCAACTTGTCAAAAAGATGTTAGAAGATTTATGGTATTTACTGGGTATTATAGAAGATTTATAGAAAACTTCACCAAAACAAAATCTCCACTCTTCAAATTGCTTACAAAAGACTGTGAATTCAAATAGGATCTTGATTGTCAATCAGCATTTGAAACTTTGAAAACAAGAATATCTAAAGCACCCATTTTGAGAGGGCCAAATTGGAAACTTCCTTTCCATATTTCTATAGATGCTTCAGATACAGCTCTAGGAGCTGTGTTGGTCAAAGGATTTAGTTCCTTATGCCATTTACTATACTAGTAAAAATTTAACTCCCACTGAGTTGAACTATACTGTGACTGAAAAAGAGTTTTTAGTTGTTGTTCATGCAATCAATAAGTTTAGACATTATATAACAGGCTATGAAAAAATTTGTTCATACTGATCATTCTGCAATTAAATATCTAATGAGCAAACCTGTTACTAATGGAAGAGTTACAAGATGGATCTTACTTTTACAAGAATTCAATATTACTGTGTTGGATAGACTAGGAAAACAAAATACAGTAGCTCATTTCCTGTCTAGGATCCAAAATACTAAAGAAGATTCTCCCGTAGAGGATAAGTTTCCAGATGAATATTTGTTTGCAGTAACTACTAAGACTCCTTGGTATGTAGATATTGCTAACTATTTTGTTATAGGGAAACTGCCTCCACATCTATTTCCTGGTGAAAAAAGAAAAATTGTTCAGGAGAGTTCAAAATATTCATGGATTTCTAATGAATTGTTTAAAACAGGACCATATTGTGTGATTAGAATATGTGTTTGGGAAGATGAAATGCCTGACATCCTCCAGGCATGTCATGGTGAGCCATGCGGTGGACACTTTTCTGACAAAAGGACGGCCTATAAAATCCTTTCTTTAGGATATTATTGGCCTTCCCTTTTCATAGACACAAAAGAATATGTCAAAAGGTGTGACAGCTGCCAAAGAGTGGGGAATCCAATGCTTTCAAATGAAATTCCATTACAACCTCAGGTACTCATTGAACCCTTTGGAAAATGGGCTTTAGATTTCATTGGACCCATTAATCCACCATCTAAGCAAAAGAAGTATATATTGGTATGCACCGATTATGTCACTAAATGGGTAGAAGCCAAAGCATTACTCTCTGCTACTGAAAATTCAGTTGTTAACTTTCTTTATGAGGATATTTTTACTCGCTTTGGTGTCCCAAGAGAAATTGTGATAGATCACAGAAGTCAATTTACATCCAACATGATGGAGAAGCTGATGGAAGAATACAAGATCAAGCACAAGAAATCTACTCCTTACTATCCGCAAGAAAATGGCCAAGTGGAGTCTAAAAACAAAGTCATTGAAAGTATCATCACCAAGACTGCTCATCTACATAGAAGAGATTGGGCTAAAAGGCTTCCTGAAGCCTTATGGGCCTATAGAACTACATGGAGGAATACACAAAGGCATTCTCCTTATGAACTTGTTTATGGGAAAAAATTCCTGCTCCCCATTGAATTTCAAGTTAAAACTTTCAAGATGGCAGTTCAGTTGGGGATGGACCTATCTGAAACTCAAAAACATAGAATGGAATAGTTGAATGAACTAGATGAGATTAGACAAGAAGCAATTCTAAGAACTGATCTAGTTCAATGTCAAAGAGCTAAGTGGCATGACAGATATATCAAAGAGAAAAAATTTCAAGAGGGAGATTGGGCACTACTATTTGATTCCAAGTTTAAATACTTCAAAGGAAAATTTCAGACTCATTGGTTTGGGCCATATGAGATCGACAAAGTCTTTAACAATGGAGTGGTAAGAATCAAGACCATTGATGAATTTCAAACTCCTCTTATTGTGAATGGCCATAGATTAAAGATTTATCATAAGCCACTCTCAAAAGAAGAATTTGTTATAATGTTTCAAGAAAATTCTGCAATAAGGTTGGTGAAGAAGAATTCTTCTTCCCCACCAACCTAGCCTTTGTTCCTTTCTGTTAAAAAAAATAAAAAATAAATAAATAAATTTGTATAAGCCTGAAAACCAATCTTTGATTGGCAATCTTATACAGAAAATGTAGAGTGAAAATCAGGGACACCTGACACTCTATATTTTCCAAAACAAAATAAAAATATTTCTTTCTTTCTCATTGCCATCTCACTCCACTCACTTCATCTCACTTCATTTCATTTCCATTTTCACTCCACTCACTTCATTTCACTCCATCTCATCCATTTCATTTCATCAATAAAAGTTTTTTTCCCCCATGATCATTTCCATTCAGATAGTTATTGTCTAACTATATCTATTTAGCTAAGTGGTTGTTGTGCAAAGTTTCCACAGCCGGAATCAGTTTTTGCAGCCAGAAGCAGTTTCCAGATCCACCACTATGTTTTTCAAATTTACAGTCAAGATGTTAGTGCAATAAAATGAAAATGCAGGTATGACCAAGCATGAAGACATGTATATGGAGCATTTACAGACATCAACAAGGAGCAATTGAGTAAGGGCTAATGGACTACAAAGACAAGCATTCTAAAGTTATGGGAAAAAATTTATTTCAAATAGCAATTAAAGGCACAAATTTGCATAGTTATTGAACCATTAAAGCTCACTATGTGCAATGGTTATTATGATCGCTCCACTACCATTCCACAACCTTACTCCATAAATCATACATTTACTCCCTAAACAGTCTCATGATTATTTTTCGGGTTCAACTCATAGATGAACTGCACTTCCACACTCCACTTGTATTCATGAGACGTGAGCTATGTAAATACGGATCCTCTCCACCGTACTTTGTGCAGTCATTTTATCAAACATGTAATGTCTCTCACGTAGCCATTAAATTCAAAATTCCGATGCCATTTCACTTGTGTTAAAGCTACAATTCATTAACATATGTATCCATTTTATCTCGGCTGCTCAACTTACAACTCTTGAACATCCCAATTCCTGTATCCATTTTCCATTTCGGCCATGGTTCTTCCATAAAATTTGCAAATAGAACAATCTTACCTCTAATAAAACCCTCATACAATATACAGTTGAATTCCAGAGAGAATTCTAAACAAAGGAAAGATGGGACGGCTACTAAGGGTAGAGCCGGAAGGGCTTAAATTTTTAGAGAGGTACCCTCAGGCAAAGGAATTACGGAAGAAAGCTAGATGGCTCCGTTTCATCCAGAAATTCAAAGGCCATAATAAGGAAGTCACGAAAGCCTTTGCAAGTTCTTTCAATGACCAAGTGGTGGAGATTGGAGACCTGAAATTCACGGTCACTGAAGCTTCAATTGCAGCAGCTACAGATTTGACCCATGAAGGTGAGCATTGGTTAGAAAACAAAAGTCTAGACGAGAAAGCATGGACAGTCATATTGCGTAACCCAAGTATGGACATTACTGTATTTACAAGAGGGATTCCTGTTCATGCATTGAAAGAAGAATGGGTAGGCTTACTATTAATCATTCAAAAGTTTATCACTTGTGAAGGATGATTTGGGATGATGTACATGTATCACACTAGGCTATTGATGAACTTTAAAAAAAACAAGCTCTTAATCTGCCCTATTTCCTACTGTTGAGTTTGAAAAAGATGAGCACTACAGTCAAAAAGAACATATAAGATATAGAGCCTCATGGACTCGTGAGGATTCTAGTTGAAGACCAGTTGAAGAGAAACAAAGATACTTGGGAGCGGTTTCTAGTGAGAAACTATTTTCAAGAGCAATCTGAAGCACCGGGAAGCTGTTACCAAAGGCACCGAGAAAGAGTAGGAGAAAAGGAAAAAGTTCCATAATCCAAGACTCTCCTATTGCTAAAACTAAAGAAATTGTTCAAAAAGAAAAGGAGGAAAGAATTAAGGACAAAAAGAAGAGAAAGTTGAAGGGAAAGAGGAGCTTACAAGATGTTTACCAATCACTAGAACCATCTATATAGGAAGACTATCAAGTCTTATCTGAGAGACTAGTGCATCTCCAAAACAAGCTGCCACAGCTAAGAAGGAAGAAAAAGGGAAACAAATTATGGAAGAGGAAAGTACTAGACCACAGTACTTAAGAAGAAGAAATAGACTCAAAGGAAAGTGGAGGAGAACACAAGTAAAAGGACCCCACTTCATTGACTTGGGTGGGGAAACACCTAAAAAACCTCAAGCTGGCCATAGTCCACCTCATCCTCTGCCTAATATTGAAGTCAACCCTTCAGATGTCGATGTAAGCCCTTCTCGGCCAGAACTAGAAGACAGTCCTAATCCTTAACAAGACCTTGAAGCCAACCCGAGGCAAACACCTGAAATTGATCTAAAACAACAAGAGGTATATGACTACCTCAAATCTTTAGAGAAGACAGCTGCAGGCCCGAGCACACCATCCATTCTACCTCACATAACACAAGATGCACAGGTTCAAGTTTTGAAACAAGAAGTGTTTGAATTGGAGGTTTTAAATAGGCACATTAAACCCTAAAACAAGACATTAAAAGAGCAAAGCAAAGTGGACAAAATTATTCATGATAATACCATATTACATATGGGTTTGTGGCAGAAGAAGAACAAGAAACTAAAGAAGAAGTGCAGGAAGTTGAGCAGGGAATTAATTAATCTCAAGTTCAGATGTTTGATAAGGAAACCCAGGATGGTGGTAGCACTAAGAAAGAAGAGGAGAGGACTGGATGTATTAGCAGAGGCTTTAGAATACATAGACTAAAAGGAGATGACTAAATTTTGGTTGCATGAGGACACACAACACCTTCATAGTTGGGGTATGTTGAGTCCCAAACTTACATCTTCCCTACATCCCTTTCTAGCCTTTTTCTCGAGTTACGTGAACCTCTAAGCTATCAAATCATTGCATAATAGTTTAAAATGAGTATATAAATGGTTTCCTAACTATGTTTTGTGACTGCTGTTTGATTTAGATTTTTGTTCAACTAGCTGCGCAATCTGTCACTTTCCGCGGCCAGAATCAGTTTCCGCATCCTTTTTGTTAAACTCTATGCTACAAGTATCTATTGAAGAATTTAGCCACATTGGCAAGCTACAAAGGATGTGGACATGGATCGTGTCCCCTTGGTTCAGCCAAATCATCCACAGAAGCCCGCGGTCAAGGCCGGTCAAATGGTTGTCAACACAAGGAGTTTAGCGGTGGCACGACTCTGTTTTCATCATGAGGAGGATTTCGTGGCAAAGTCCTGAGTTTTAAGAGGTGTGATAACACCTAGGGACTGCTCATGGATCGAATCCAACAAACCATCTCCTTGGATTTATTGCCCATGGCTACCACACTGCTAAAATTCTGATTATTGTCTTTTACGTGTATGGCTACCATCGCAGACCATGTTAGTTAGTTATGTATTTTCTGCTATAAATAACACATCTGTGTATGTGTATAGGCTAGTAGATGCTATGGTGTAATCTTAACTGTTGTATGAGCCTTTGAGCCGAGACTTAGTTTCTATTTCATGACTGCATTGCAATATATGAGAAGACACTTATTTTGCGTTCAAATTTGTGATTGGTTCTAATTGACCGAGGTTGCAGAGGCCCCTATACACCAAGGTCCTGTGGTTGATGTATAGATTTATGTTTTTCTTCATTTTACGCTCTTGATACCATAGATATCTACTGCATATATTAACTTGTTCATGGTATTTATGTTATTTGTTGTCCATAGTTTCTTTCATGCTTTTAATTGATTGTCAATTGATCAGTGTTTGCATTTCAGGTTCTAATAGGAAGCTCAGACAATGCATATAGTTTTTGATGACTAATGACATGATGGAATTATCTTGTCCTACTGCTGATTTTTTTTATTGGTTCTAATTCCAACATTGTTTGTTTCTTTAGCTTTGCTTTATTCATTTACCTTTCTGCAGGATAAAGATATTAGACTATTCATATCATTCTTCAATTACCTCCTATAGCCATAGCGAGTCGAATGGTGAGGGACTGAGTGTGAATGTATAGTTTGATACTAGTTACTTACTTTTGCAAGTTAGTGATTAGATTACTCATAACCTTCTTGGTTGCCTCCTATAGCTAGAGTGAGTCAAATGGTGAGGGATTGTAGGATGAATGTGTAGTTTAATCTTAGTTTTATTTTATGCAATTTAGATATTAGATTACTCAATTTGTGTATGACTACCTCCTATAGCCATAGCGAGTCAAATGGTGAGGGGTCAAAAATGAGTTGATCTGATAAGATTAGTTTACTTCGCTTATAGTCTTTAAATTGCTTTGAGTTCAGTATTTTCTTTTTTTTTATACAGTAGCAAGGATACTGGGTTCCAGAGCCATAGTTCACTATTTTGTTAATTAGAATCTAGGCACATCTTGATTTCATCATTATAAAGTTTGAACACCTTTGGAACGCTTTTATGTTTGGAAATTATTTTAAAGACCATCATTACCTTGAATACTTTTGTCCATACTTGATTACTAGAATCACCATCTCACACACTATCTCACATTAGGGAATCAAAAAGATGATAAATCCAAAAACAAACCAAAAACTAAAAACGACAAAGAAATAAGAAAATGGTTATCTTGCATAGATAGTGCACTTCACTTCAACAGTTTACGACTCTTGGATTGACAATTTATATAGAAATTTAGAACACACTAAATTGACCAAACAATTAGTTTTACATAATTATTTTTGAGTGAAGTAGTTGTTAGATTTATTTGAGAACGTAGCTTGTGATGGTTGCCAATCCTATTTCTGGATGAGTGTTTGAGTGGGATTGATATAATTAAGAATGATTTGAGTTGTTAACACAAAATAGATTTTATTATTAGTAATTTAAATTGCATAATGAAATAGGTTTCTTCACTTTAGCAATTCATGTTGTGATTGTTAGAAATAGATTTTGAGTATTTTGTACTTAATTTCACACTAAATATGCATACGGTAAGTTTGGATCTGAACCCGAATGAATTGCAAATCAAAGTTTATGAATCTCGATTGACAATTAAATTTAGGGAATTCAACGACATATAAAAGCATTAACATTTTCTGCGCCATTGTTGAGGAGTTGCAAATGGTCCTGGTAATATTTATTTAAACGTTTATGTGTTTAGGGATTTTGTAGGGAAATCAAAGGGTAGAGAGTGTATGGTAAGGCGTGAATGAAGAGCTATGCATCCACTATTTTTGGGTTGCTCCAAAGTCTGTTTGTCTTCAATAAATATTTGTAGTGCTATATTTGTAGGAAAAAGGATATGGGAAAACTCAAGGGATTATGTGTCTAGGAATTTTAAACCAGTACAGGGTGGTGTCACTCAAGGTGAGTTGGGGAACCTCTTGGAAAATTTTGAAACAAACAACCTAAACATCATTAGTGATCAATTTGATACTGTAAAAATTAAAATAAAACAAGGGTATAACCCTACATGTCTTATGCATCGCGTATTCCCTTATTTCAATAAGGGTATAACCCACCTTACCTTCAACAACCTTCATTACCACTACCACCTCCCATACAACAATCCTTGCCCCTACCTCAAAACACTAGTTCATCTTAACAGTAGATGCCATAATATTTTAACTCTCCTAGACCAACACAACTTCCTGCACAACCAATTGCTAATCCAAATAATAGACATCCTGAACTTGTATAGAACATTAGATTGCAACCTTTTCCCACCTATGTTATCACTTCTTTTCCCTTAAATCAAATTCAACTAAGTTATGGGAAAACAATTAATAAAAATAAATCATCAGTAGTTATTTGAGATGAGGATCTTCATGAGGAATCAAGGGATAAAAACATTATACAAACAAAAAATGAAAAAATCAATGAAATAAAAGAACCACAATAGCTCTTAGAACCCAAGGAGCCCCCTTTCCTGGAAATATTGCTTGTAGAAAAAACTGGAGTTCCCACGGAATATGACTTAGAATATGAGTTGAGGAATGTATGTATAAAAGTACCTTTTCTACAAGCCATTAAAGACATTCCTATTTATACCAAGATCATCATGGATCTTTACATTAAAAGGCCAGGAATAAAGAGGAATAAAAATCAGAATATTAAAGTAATCATCCAAATGTCCGAAATGATATCTGAATTAGCACCAAAATGTGATGACACAAGGAACCCCGTAGTAACAAGAGAAATCAATGGAACTTTTATTCCTAATACTCTAGTATATTTGGTGGAAACCATCAACACAATGACTATTGATACTATACCATTATTGAAATTAAAAGAAATAAGGCTGACACCCATTGTGTTGGAACTAACAGACAAGTCCATCGTTAAACCTGTGGGGGTCCTACAAGACATGGTGGTAACGATAGCTTCCTAGGAATATTCGATTGATTTTATATTAATTTCTCCAAAAACTACTAAACTAGTCACCCAATAGTTCTAGGACAACCTTGGCTAGCCAAGGTTGATGTTGTTATTGGCTGCAAAAATAGAGAACTGACTATTTCTAATGGGTTACAAATTCAAAAATTGACTATTTTTCCACTTGCCTAATTAGTTTTTGATGTACCTCTTTTGTTGGAAAATCCCTATGGGGAAGAATATTGTATGTTTCCCTTGCTGACTTTAGAAAAATCAAGAGGCCTTCAAGAACAATCTGAAGAACATGTTTTGCAACATTTCTTATATGATATCAGTTGTATAGATTATCCTCTTTCTTTTAGTGGCTATCATCATGTTTTCAGTAGTGAATTTCATGAAACTTGTCACCCTACTATGTTTGCATCATTTACAATTGCAGCCTTGGAAGAAAAAAATGAAGCAAATGCCCAACCTGTTGAAATCAACGTTGGAAAAACATTGTATATTGGTACAAATTTAAATGTAGAACATAGACAACAGGTAATAAACATGATTCAAAAATATTTTGGAACATCTTCTTGTGATTTTTCAGATATGAAAGTGATCCATCCTGATACTTTTACACACCACATTTAAACAACCAAATAAATTAGGCGAGTAAGGTAGCCACAAAGCCGAATGACTCCAACTCTCAAAGAAGTTGTCTAAGATGAATTGCAAAAAAATTTAAGTGAAAAAATTAATATACCCCATCTTTGATAGTAAATGGATATCTCCCTTGGTCATGGTTCCCAAGCAAAATGGGAAGTGGTGAATTTGTGTTGGCTACAAAGCACTAAACAAACCCACCTAGAGGGATTAATTTCCTTTCACTTTTTTTTTAAAAGTACTTCTCCTTCTTGGATGGGTATAGTGTCTACAACCAAATTCGAATAGCCTCAAAGGACCAAGAGAATACTACTTTTACCTACCCATGGGGCACCTATGCTTATAGAGTTATTCCATTTGGCCTGTGAAATTCTTCACCTACTTTTACGAGAGTTGTCTTAGCTATATTTGTTGATCATATACATGACTATGTGGATGTCTATATGAACGACTTCATAGTGTATGGTGATGACTTTCAACAGGCTCTAGAATTCTTGGAAAAAGTGATGATTCACTATCAAGAAGCTCATCTGGCCCTCCATTATATCAAAAGTAAAATGATGAAAATTGGGGGAATTGTTTTGGGTCACTGTGTCACAAGTATGGATAAAAGCTGAGCCTGCAAAAATTTAGGTAATATCACATATTTCAATCCCAATGTCGCAAAAGGAGGTAAGAAGAGTTTTGGCACCTGCAAGGTACTATAGGAGATTTATTTAACATCTTACTAAGATTTCAGTACCCATGTTTAAACTACTCACTAAAGATGTTTATTTTTTATGGGATACTAATTGTCAAAATGAGTTTCAGGTACCAAGGACAAACTATCAACTGCTCCAGTGTTGGGAGGACCTAACTAGTCTCTCCCTTTCCACGTTTGTGTTGATGCATCAGATATAGCCCTTGGAGTCGTGCTAGGAAAAAGGGAGAATCACATTCCTTATGCTATTTATTTCGTTAGTAAAAACCTCTCACCTTGAGAATTAAATTAAACTATCTGAAAATGAATAACTAGCAGTAGTCCTTACTATCAACAAATTTAGGTACTATATTTCGGGTTATGAAACTTTTCTCCATACTAATCACTCTACTATTGGATTCCTTATGAATAAGTTAATTACAAACAGAAGAATTACTAGGTGGTTACTCTTACTTTAGGAATTTAATATCACTATGAGTGACAGGCCTCGACGGGATAATTTCGCTGCAACCTTCTTGTCTCGACTGAATATTGCATGAGACATAGCTCAAGTACTAGTTTTGGATGAATTTCCCAATGATAATTTGTTCGCCATTTCAATACATACTCCTTGGTTTGCTGATGTGGCCAAATATTTGGTATTAAGCATGTTTCCACAAAATCTATCTATTAAAGAAAAACACAGCATTGTGCAACAAATTACCAACTATTCTTGGATAGAAGGAGACCTATATGTCAAAGGATCTGATTTAATCATGAGAAGGTATGTACAGGAAGAAAAAATGTATGATGTATTGAGAACTTGCCACAGTGAACCCTGTGGTGGGCACTTTGTAGACAAAACAACAACTTAAAGGTCCCACACGCAAGTTATTACTAGACCACTATTTTTAAATACGTCGAAAGGTTTGTTTCCAGTTGTTATGCTTGCCAAAGAATGGGGACGCCAATTTGAGGTGATGAGATGCCTCTTTAGACTTAGATATCTATAAATCCTTTTGAAAAGTGGGCATTGTATTTTGTAGGGCCCATTTCTCCCATGTCTAAGAAGAAGAGGTACATATTACTTCACATTGATTATGTGATGAAGTGGGTGAAACCTAATTCTTTATATTTTGTCATTGAGAAGTTTGTTGTAGATTTCCTCTTTCAATAAATATTCATGTGGCTTGGGGTGCCTAGAGAATTTTTACCGATCAAGGGACACAATTCACTTCCAAACTAGTAAAGGTGATCACTAAATAGTACCAAATAAAGCACTGGAAATCTACCCCATACCACCCTCGAGCAAATGGACAGGTAGAATCTACTGACAAAGTCTTGGAGCCCATTCTCACTAAATTAGTTTAGCTACACCATGGGGACTGGGCTGATAGGTTGCCAAAAGCATTATGGGCTTATCATATAACATGGATTAACATGACCGGATATACTTCCTATGAGTTAGTATATGAGAAGCAAGGGTTTATCTACATTGAATTCCAGGTAAAAACATTTCGGATTGTCACTCAACTAGGAAAGAATCTAAATGAAGCTCAAAAACAAAGAATACTTCAGTTGAATGAACTTGTTGAAATAAAATGAGATTCCTTCCAAAGGCCTATGCTGGTACAGGATGAGAGAGGTCTGTGGCATGATAAGTACATCAAGAAAAAGTTCTTCCAACCAAGAGATTGGGTGATACTGTATGATAATGAGTTTAAACATTTCAAAGGGAAATTTTCAACTACATGGTTGGGGCCCTATGAAGTGGAGGAATTATTCGATAATGGTTCAATAAGGATTAAAACCATTTATGATGATCAGACTTCATTTGTGGTAAATGGCCACAAGCTGAAAATCTACCACCGCCCACTTGTCCAGTAGGAAGTTTTGTAGGATGTAATGTAGGATCCAAAAATGGAGTTGGTTCAGAAGTGGAATGCAGGTGTTATTGGTTATTCAAATTAATTTATTTTAATCACACACACACACATATATATATATAGTACAAATAACAATAGTTGAGTTTTGTTTTCCTCCACATCTTTCATAGAATAAAGAGGAAATCTATCAAGGATAGGTTTATTCCTTTATCTAGACGTGACGTATTATTTATGGAAACATATGTTCTAACTAAAACTAGTTAAATTTATGATAAATTAGTAGATAGGGCTCTACTGGGTACAAAATTATTCTTTCTCGAGCTTAGTAGAATAAGTATGGAAAAGAAACCCCCTTGGGGTCTTCTTTTGTGCATTTCATGCTCCCAAAAGCTAAAATTCCCCAGGAAGTGATCATTCTAAGTGTGGTCAAAATCCATGGAATGATGGCACCCAATTTTTCTACAACAAACAAAAGTCAAATTTCAGTCACAATTCCTAAGCTGGCTTACATGAAGTCCAAGGAAGCTTCCTATTCATTTTTTTCAATACACTTATAATTTTCCACTGTTTCTATGACTTGGTGAGTAAGTTCAGAGGCTCTGTACTTAACTCAATACTAATTATATGCTGAGTTAGGTAGTAAACAATCTTTTGAATATGAATATCAAGTCTAGAGAATATAGATGTTATCAATTCAGCCCAGAAGCATTAGAAACAATGGAGGTAAGAAATTACAAGATCTTTAGATCAATCATGATTAAATATCAGTTTTGGTAATAAGTCAGAAAATAGAGAAGGCACTCAACTCAAGCTTAAGTTTTCCCTATCATTATTATATTTTGGCTTCTGAATATCATTCTGTAGCCAAATTGAGGTATGAATGAATTGCATTTACTTAGACTAATTTAGAGAACATGAATAATGGAACTTAATAGTAATCTGCCTCCTTTTATTGCAATGATTTACATGTCTTTTCCATATCCAACTAACACTAAACCACCCTATCCCATTACTCACACAATTCATTTTTATTCATGTGATATATGTGTCCAGTACCTACTCGTCATTAAAAATAACTAATCCACACCATAATTCAAAAATATATAGGCATTGTTTCAAATAAATTAAGTCTACGTGAAGCCCAAAAACAAAGGTTCGTTGACTCATTGCTATGTTTTAGTAGTAACCGACCTATGAATCGTTGTATTTTCCTTCTAACCTTCAACATTTCTCCACCTTCTGCATGGGGGCTGACCACCATGAACCCACATTTGCCCAATTTTGCAATAGTCCAGAGTATGCAATGTGTAAAAGAGTAGTTTGAAGAGAAGGGATGGATGGGTTCTCTTCAAAAATTTCAAGGTCATAATGACAGGGTAGCTATTTCCTTTGCACATAGCTTGAATGGAAAATTTGCAGAGGCTGGGAACTTGAAAATTAAGGTTACTGAAAATTTGACAAGCAAAGCACGCATATTGTGATTAATTGGTGAATAATATTTTAGAGGATGTTCGCTCGAATGGGATAATTGTGCCAAGTTTCTGAAGCCTCCGTACAAATCTATTATTGTGAACGGGTCCCATGGGGTCAACTTTGGGGTTAAAAGCCCATGTTTTGGGGCTAAAGGCCCAAGTTTTGTATAAATAATGTAAATTCTCCACATGTTGTTGTCACAGAGCACAAAGATGTAAACAGTCAAAAAGGGGTTCTGCCCTTAGTTTAGATAGTTTGTGTTGGCTTGATGGGATCCACCCTTGGTCTGTGGGCCATGGGAATGTATAAAAAAGGAGTCTTATAAGAGTCTAAGGAAAGCTTTTAGTAGAGTTATAAGTAAGTTTATGAGAAAGTGAGAGCTAAGGGCAAAGAGTCGTAGCATAGGAAGAGGTTCTGTAGCTAAGTCCGCGGACCCCTGCAGTTGTGTGTGTAGGAAAGTCAGAGTCTGTATTAGAGACCTGAACCATCAATAAAGAGAATTCTTCTGGAGAAATTTGTGTATGAGCTATTTTACTTCTGTTATGAATATTTGTGATTATGTTATGTTGAGTACTGGATTTATTGTTTAATGCTATACTGATGCGTGATTCTATGTATGTTACTTTGTCATATGAATGCAAGTAAGAATATCTGTTTACGTGAAGATAATAATAATACAAGTTGAAGTTAACTAATAATTACATTAATCTGGGTAGAAACAAAAGTAAAGGTAATTACATAGGTACATAAGCATCTAAATTGACTATTTAGGGTCTACGAAGGACAATCAGAGGCTTTCACGAAGGTTATAAAGCCGAATAAGAGAAGTACTTTGATAAGCCCTAAAGGGCTTATAGGTCTGTGCAAAGGAAGGGTTAGGGTATAAAATGACATCACAACCATCTCAACGTGTGAAAACTTGGTTCTTGCATCACCCCATACTGCTTCAGATGAGACTTGAGTCCACACTCTGTGGATTGATGCCGAAAGGGCCAGTAGTGTAGGGATTTGCTTGGCTAACTAACACTGAACCTGGGTCAGGGCCCATCAAGCCATCAAATGGTTCCATTGCCAAGATTGGGATCTGCATAATGAGATGTGTGATTTCACATCATTGGAAGCCAATCAAGAAATAGGTCAAATATTGGTTGGATAGAAAGATCCACAAAATCGCGGCACAAGAGAACAGGAATTTGTGATTGACACAAGAACAATGGTTGGAAAAATACCTGTACATAGAAATACACAAGATATTATTATGTTCCTTCACTCATGCTATCAATCATTGGCTCAATCATATCATAGGAGTGTTTGCGACAGAGTTCGCGGTCGATACCGCAGTCAATTACAGCGAGCCAGAGCACCGCTTCTTCGAGGGGAAGCGAGGTAAGTATTTAAAATCGTTAAATACTTGAATTAAGATTCTCTTGTGTGAAAAGCAGGTTATGCAGCTACCTTGATGTTTCAGGCTACGTGAAGTGGAAGGACATTCAGGAACAAGGGAATAACAAGCCCTAAATATATCCCGCTAATTGAACCCCCTTCGAGTGATGACGAGGAAGCAGCACAGGCATGTCTGCAAAGCTATTCAGTTGATAAAACAAGGGTTCTCTTGAATACCTCATCCACCCACACAACCTCCATCTTCACCTCCGCCGCATACGCCTTCACCTACACCTCTGCCACCTTTTAATATGGCAAACATCGTGAACCTACTTGTGTTCAAGGGCGTGGGAAATGAAGATGCGGATCAATTTTGGTTCATCGTGAAGGTCGTATGGGAAGCTCAGGGTATCACAGATAATCAAATGAAGAAAGCAACATTGGTTAGTTCTTTGTAGGATCGCGCACTAACATGGTACATTAAGTACTGCACTGATAATTCGATGTCAGTGTTGGCAGATATCCAGACTGCGGTGAATAAGGAATTCAGTAGACGTAAGTCTGAGGTACAGTCAATTGTGGGATTCAAAGAGATCATGATGAAGCCTGGTGAGACACCCTGGGAGCTGGATCAGAGATTGAAGTGTATGATCTATGAGGTTAATGTGAATCTGATGAATGGGAAGCACCGTGAGTGGTTTGTGGCTTCCCTCCTGCCTCATTTAAGGGTTGCGCTATCACAATAGAAGATTGGGACCCAGATGGAAGGTCTAGAAATCACGATGAGATTGCATGAGACACCAATGCAAGATGCTAATCTGGGGGTTCAACAAATTGATGTGGAGTCGCAGAACCTTTGCCTAGAAATGTAGAGTCTGAAAAAATATAGAATAGCTCGGCCCGAGGTGCATGAAGAGGTTTGGTGCCTGAAGTACAAATGCTAGGGGTGTGACAAAGATCACTATCTAGTTTTCACAAATTATGCTCCAGAAAGGGGACTAATGCCTCTGAGGATGGAAGCTCCAGCAGGGCCAAGTATAGGGCCCATGCTATGGTGTGCTATCTTTTAGGTAGCTGCAAAACATGTGACTCACAATTTCCATTTGCTGCATAAATTCTTACAGACACCACAACAATTCTTCTACAACTTTTGTCAATCAGTCAGTCATGATGAGGACAATTTCTATAGTTACGAACTAATGATGGATCGAAAACCTGCATATGGGGTGTTGGCAGAAACCTAACCTTTGGACCAAGGTGTTGGAGGAGTGTACAGTGCACGGACGAGGCCGAGTTGGAGGAGGACCTGGTAGAGGTCGAGGGTAGGTCATTTGTTACAACTGTGGGGGACCAAGACACTATGCAAGAGACTTCCTAAATCCGACACGTTTGTCATGCCACTATTGTTATCAGTTTGAAAATGTAATGGAGGATTGTCCTATATTGTTTGCTAAGATATGTGAAAAGGGGGCACAGCCTCAATAGCTGACTTAGAACTTACAGATGATGAGGACTGAGCCTTGTGAGGAAGATCCTAAGGTAAATATTGTACTATAGAGTGGAGCAATGGCTGGTGAAGGTAAGGGGAAGTATCCTAAAGAAGGTGAGTGGGTCTGCAAATTGCTAGAAAAGGATATTAGTTTTGATCTAGAATGCATAAAAGAAACATTTATGGAAGAAAATAAAAGTTTCACTAAGACCTCTAGCTCAGGGAGTCAGGAGAAGCTTACTGAAGAAATGGACCCGTCCATGATTACCATGTTTTTGGAGATCTGCATGAAATTTTTGCACGATATAAAGGTTGTGAAAGGACTGTAGGAGCTGATCAATAGGTGCACTAGGAAGGAAAACACTACTAAAAAACTGCACGTAGTTAGAAAGATTGGTAGGGATAAGAGGAGAACGGGGCGTGAGATGAGGCTTACTGCATAGATAGGTTAATATGAGATGGATAAAGTTATTTTAGATTTGGGGTCAAACGCAAACGTTTTGTCAAAACGGACATGGGAGAGAATGGGGAGACCTACGCTATAGTTGTCTCTGATTCAGTTAAGGATGGTGAATCAACAGAAAATCATCCCAATGTTGAGGTTATAAGGGGTAATAGTTGATATTGAAGGTGCGAGTACACTAGCTGATTTTGAAGTAATAGAGATTGTGGATGATACCAATCCCTACCCTGAGCTCCTTGGGATCGATCAGGCCACTGACATGAATGGGGTAATCAATCTTAAGAAGTGGAAGATGATGTTTGAGAAGAAATCCCTCCACAAAGTGGTTCCACTGGATCTTGCATGAGGAGTGCGCAATACTGAAATGGTTCGCGATTATGAAAGTGAGGATGATTTGGACCATATTTATAAGATAATGACGCGATATCAGGACTAGGTGAATTCGATAGCAGATGGATGTATTTCATGGGACCAAAAAATTTCCTGCACATCATATTCAGATGAAGAATTGGAGCACTAGCAAAATCGACTGCATGAAGTATCTACAGTCCACTATAATATGATGATCAAGTTGTTGCATTGTGTATCATTAGAGCTAATAAATCTACCTTACTATGATGGTTTAACTGATGTTGATCACTTTTCGGATGCATTTGAGAGAAAACTTCGAAGAAACATCGCTTCTAGACCTTGGACTGGGCGTTGCACGGTACACTTGTGAGATGGTGGGGCACACACAAGGACAATTTTGATGATTGGCACGTATACAAAAAAATGATGAGAGTGCAGGTTGGTCACCCACAAGTGTAGCTAACAGAAAAATATGATGGGAGGAATGACCCACATGACCATTTAGCCAAGTGGACTGAAGTGTATGGAGTGAAGCCTCATCTTGAGTAGGTACATTTGTTTTGTAATACTTTGGATGTTATACCTATGAATTGGTACTTGGAGAGGGAACTCGGCCATGGCACTAAAGAGTGGCATGTTTTGCACCAAGTATTTTTTTTTTACGTTCAGCTTTGAGGATGGGTTTGAATGTATCGATGAAGAATTGTAGGAGGTTAAGGAAGCAATCTTCAGGATACCATAGGATCCTCTATATTTGATTCAACCTGATTGGATTACCCAACTCAGCCACACGCTGGAGTGCTACAATGTAACAACAAAAGAAGAAGTCGAAGACCCAGTGAAGATTAATATTCCATAGGTTGAAGGTCACCGCAAAGTTGAGGGACCGCAACTAGACAACCCAGACATAACTGAGCCGCTCAAAACTAGATAGGTGAATATTGGCATGGAGGGTAGAGCTGAAGTTTGCAAAGATTGGGGACTACTCGGGTGATGCAATAGTAGATAAGGTCATTGAATTACTCCACAAATATCAGGATCTATTCCCCATGAAATTTTCAGATCTAAAAGGGATAATAGGGGACTTGGGTGTCATGAATATCAATCTAACACTGGATGTGAAGCCAGTTAATTAAAGACATTACCACCTCAATCTGAAGTATAAAGAAAGGGTCCATTTCGAGTTGGATAAAATGCTTGCAGCAGGTAACATTGAACCAGTTGGGGAGTCTCATTGGGTAAGCCCAATGGTAGTTCAGGACAAGAAACAGGAGGATGAGATACGAATATGCATAGATCTTAGGAAGTTTAATGATGGTTTTGTGCATGATCCCTTACCAACTTTGTTAACCAATGAGGTGCTGGATAATGTTAGTAGCCAAGAGGCATATTCGTTTACTAACAGGTTCTAAGGGTACCATCAAATCAAGATCATGCCAGAGGATAGGAGCAAGAAAACCTTCACGATTGAATGGGGATGCTTGTAGTATATGTTGAAAAGTGTGCAACAATAAATGCTTGTTGAGAATGCAACAAGATGATGGAGCTTAGTGGAAAGGAGTTGCCTTCACTAAGTGGTCCCGCAGGCAAGTTTTGGCGCAAAGTCTATTTTTAGAGTATGTCTATTTTTAGACATAGGGATCATGGTCTATGAGTTGCAGGATGCTGTTTATAGATGATTGGTCATGTTGGGAAAAATAGATGGACTTTTATTTTTTGTATCACGGTGGTGTGATTAGAGTCTATTTTTAGACTATCAGGTAAAAATAGAAACAGTCAAATATTATTAGCCCTTAGTAATATTTGGACTCTAAACTTTATCTTATTCTCTTGGAGCACTTCAGTTGGAGCTACAGATGTGGCACATGCAATTGCATGAAGGAAATACGTGGTTCTGTGGAGTTGGATCAGGAGTTAATGGAGTTGTGTTCAGTTTGACTTAGTTGAACTAGTTGTATTTAGTCTAACTGGCCAATAGACTAAGTGATGAGTTGTGTGAATTAGTTGTTAATTAATTCACTAATTATTAACTCATAATGCAATTGGAGAATACATCAGTTAACTCAGTGCATGGACAGTTCAGTGGAGACAGGTGTTAGAGATAAGTGAAAGGGTGAGTTGTGACTATCAATTGTGGATGAGATCTTGCACAATCAATGGATTGAGTATGACCATGAGAATTGCACAGTCTGTGTGTAGTATTATAGCCTGTGCTCACGTGATTTACAGTGTGATTGATTTTCCAAGGTTAAATAGAACTTGGAATGAATTTGGATTCATTCATTCTCATGTAGGTATTGTGCAGTGGAGGTAGGCAAGCAGCGGGGGAGATTTGGAGATCAGATCTAAGCTAGTTTGTGTGTAACAGGTGGAGATAGTACTGAGTACTTGTGAAGAGTATTGTACAATGTATTGTTACATTTTCTCAATCAATATAATATACAGATAGTTGGGGTTTTTAGGGAGATGCTTTCCCAAGGAAAATACTGTGTTGATATGTGTGATTGATGCTTCTATGTGCGCATGTTATTCTTTTTGCTTCTGTAAATTGATGATCAACGTAGAGGAGGTTATGTATTATGCATGTATTCCGCAATAGTGTATAATCGGGATAATATCTATGAATAAGTGTCATATTATTCATGAAATTTCTACATGGTATCGAAGTTTCTTGATTTGTAGAACAGATTTTTACAAGATATCAAGGGAGGATTGATCATCAGATCTACTATTCAGGAAGTGTTTACTTCTTATTTCTTCAGGCAGAGTCTGTGATTAGGAAAGGTAGCCTCTGGATTCATCCTTCTTTTGGAAGGTGAGATATCTGGTGAATACCCATAAAGTCGATCTATGTATGAGAAATACTTTGTTCTCACGAATTCTAGATCAGAAGCGGTTGAGTTTTTGAGCTGGTGGAATTCGAATTTGTAGTAGTGTTTTCTTGGTGTCAAAGTTGAAATGTCTTTCAATGGATTGCGATTGGAGTATGCCCTTGAGGGCAGCTCAAACTATATTTCATGGAAGGACAGGATGGAGGTGATGTTAGATGATAATGGGTTAAAGGAGTTCATAGATGTGGATGTCCCAAAACCTACTGATGATGCTCAACTCAGAGATTTGAAAAAGAAGATAGCAAAGTGTCGAAGGATTCTATTGGAGGGTGTGAGGGATCACATTGTGTCCAACCTCCATGGAAAGGCTTCTCCATATTTGATGTGGAAAATGTTCACAGAATTATTCCAAAGCAAGATCAACTAGAGGAAGTTGGCACTCAAGGATAAACTCATAAACATTAGGTGTGAGGATGGAGACAGTATGCCCCAGTATCTCACGAAGTTCATCCAATGTCGGGATGAGCTGAGAAGTGTGGGGGTAACTATTGAGGATGAGGATATGGTGATTCTAACACTCCTTGGCCTTCTTAAGAGTTGGCATAGCTACCAGGACTCAATGAATGGAAGGGAGAAATTTCTAGGATGGGAGAGACTTTGCTTGGATCTTGTGGAAGAGGAGATTAGACGGCGCACCAGAGACAATTCTTCATTTATGCATGATGAGGAGAACTATGCCTTAGCGAGTAAGGCAAAGAAGGGGAAGGGGAAGGTTTCTGTTTCTGAATCTAGTTCTTCCAATGATGGAAAGAAGGTTGACAAGTCAAAGGTGAGATGCTTTCGTTGTCATGAGTTGGGCCATTATGCTACTAATTTCCCAAAGAAGAAGCCCAAGAAGGGATTCAGGGAAGGATCTAAAGGTGAGGCACTTGCTTCACACTTTGAGTTTGATTTCACACTCTTCACATGCATGGTTTCATCCATGATGGGAAGTGGTTGGTTTCTTGATAGTGGAGCTTCTTTCCACATGTCCAGTGACAAAAGTTTGTTCAGTACTTTGGAGGAGAAAGATCTCCAGATACTCATAGGGATGGGTAATGATGAGAAGTATAGTGTCTCAGGTGTAGGCACGGTTATTTTTCAGAGGGAACATGGAGCTCGCCTTACCTTGACTAATGTCAAGTATGTACCAGGACTGAAGAGAAACTTGGTGTCGATCGCAATGCTGGAAGATAGAGGCTATGATGCAGTCTTCAGTAAGGGAAAGGTTTTCCTTAGACACATCATCACTAGACAGGTGAAGCAGATTGGTTCACGGGCCAAGAACCTGTATGTTCTTGAGGTTCAAGATGCATGCAAAGCCTTGAGCAGTGATGAAATTGATGGAGACTTGGTGGTTGAGAGGGAGCATATATTACCTCTCAACATGCAGAGCTAGAAGAAGTCTTAGACGATTGTGGAGGAGCCACGATTGGTGCAGTAGCTTTAGGAGGTTATGGAGCAGCCACAATAGGGGAAGCTGAGTGGAGATCGAGTAGAGACATCTACTCATGCAGAGACCTCCAATAGGGGGAAACTTCGAGCCAGGTGGGAAAAAGGATCGCATGCAGCCATACCTCCAGGGAGGAGGTGGGGTGATGTGGATTGATCGTCCCAAGGAGGAGGGGCAGGATCCTTGAGCTACCCAACCTCTTGGATGAGACCTTGCTACAAGAGCCCCGAAGTGGAGTAGCGGGAACTGATTGATTGGGTAGAGATAGATGTGGATGGAGTGGCAGAGAGAGCGATAGTGCAGGGAATCCCAGGACAACGCATAGCATGGAGGCTGCATAAATGCGAGAGGCACAAGTGTTTTGCATAGTGCTAGGTGGCACAGAGAGGTGTGCAATGGTGCGAGATGCATGAAGATGTTGCAGTAGCACAGATGTCAGAGAGGGAGAAATTGTCAGCAGTAGGTAGAGCTTCAACATCAGAGTATGTTCCTAGCCCAATAGAATGGTTAGTTGGGAGTGTTTTTTTTTTGTTCCAAGTGTTGTTGGAGAAAAGTTGACCGGGTAGATGTGTTGCATGCAGAACATTCCAGAGTTACAGGATTGGGTTTGAGAGGAAGCCTTTCTTGTAGAGAGGGAGTGTTGAAAAGTGTGCAACAAGAAATTCTTGTTGAGAATGCAACAAGATGATGGAGCTTAGTGGAAAGGAGTTGCCTTCACTAAGTGGTCCCGCAGGCAAGTTTTGGCGTAAAGTCTATTTTTGAAGTATGTCTACTTTTAGACATATGGATCATGGTTTATGAGTTGTAGGATGTTGTTTATGGATGATTGGTCATGTTGGGAAAAACAGATGGACTTCTATTTTTTGGATCACAGCGGTGTGATTAGAGTCTATTTTTAGACTATCAAGTGAAAATAGAAACAGTCAAATATTATTAGCCCTTAGTAATATTTGGACTCTAAACTTTATCTTATTCTCTTGGAGCACTTTAGTTGGAGCTACGGATGTGGCACATGCAATTGCATGAAGGAAATACATGGTTCCTATGGGTTACTTGAGCTATTGCATGAAGGACTTCAATTAGGACTTCAGTGATTGAGCTCTGTGGAGTTGGATCAGGAGTTAATGGAGTTGTGTTCAGTTTGACTTAGTTGAACTAGTTGTATTTAGTCTAACTGGCCAATAGACTAAGTGATGAGTTGTGTGAATTAGTTGTTAATTAATTCACTAATTATTAACTCATAATGCAACTGAAGAATACATTAGTTAACTCAGTGCATGGACAGTTCAGTGAATACAGGTGTTAGAGATAAGTGAAAGGGTGAGTTGTGACTATCAGTTGTGCATGAGATCTTGCACAATCAATGGATTGAGTATGCCCATGAGAATTGCACAGTATGTGCCCAGTATTATAGCCTGTGCTCACATGATTTCCAGTGTGAATGATTTTCCAACATTAAATAGAACTGGGAACGAGTTTGGATTCATTCATTCTCATGCAGGTATTGTGCAGTGGAGGTAGGCAAGCAGCAGGGGAAATTTGGAGATTAGATGTGAGCTAGTTTGTGTGTAACAGGTGGAGATAGTACTGAGTACTTGTGAAGAGTATTGTACTATGTATTGTTACATGTTCTCAATCAATATAATATACAGATAGTTGGGTTTTTTAGCGAGATTATTTCCTGGGAAAATACTGTGTTGATATGTGTGATTGTTGCTTCTATGCGCGCATGTTATTGTTTCTACTTCTGTAAATTGATGATCAACGTAGAGGAGGTTATGTATTATGCATGTATTCCACAATAGTGTATAATTGGGATAATGTCTGTGAATAAGTGTCATATTATTCATGAAATTTCTATAGTATACTATGATGCCTTTTGGGCTAAAAAACTTACTAGAGATCTTCTCACTCATTGTCATCGCAACATTCAAAGATTTCATTAACAATGTTTGGAGGTATACTTTGACGATTGAACAATTTTTGGAATGGTAAAGTGCCATGTATCAAGTCTGTGCTTGATGCTAGATACATGCTGAAGGTACAAGATCACACTCAATCTAAATAAATGGCTATTCTACATTCCTTTTGAGATCTTGCTAGGTTGTGTGGTATGCACACAAGACTTGATGGTAGAACTTGCAAAGATCATGGTTATAATCAATTTGGAGGCACCAAGAAGTGTGAAACAGATGTGTGAAATGTTGGGGCATATAGGGTATTATAGAAAGTTCATCAAAAGTTATGCCGAGATCACTGTGTCGATGGACAAGTTGTTATAAAAGGATGCTACATTCTATAGGAATGAGGAATTTCAGAAGACCTTGGATGTGCTCAAAGAGAAAATGGTCACCGCGTTGGGGGGGGAATATGCAAATGGATGTTACTATTTCAAGAATATGATTTTGAAGTTATTGTAAAATGAGGACGACTGAATGCTCGACCTGATCATCTATCACTCATTGAAATAGGAGAGGAGCCTACTAATTTGGAGGAAGGATGACCTGACACACAACTCTTTGTGGCGCACATTGCAAAAACCGATATGAAGGTATTATACACTTCCTGACAATGGGAGAGGATCCATAAGGATATACTAGCCAACAAAAGAAGGAATTGGTAGTGCACACGACAAACTTTTCTGTCATTGCAAGACACTTGTACCAAATGGAATCAGATGAAATACTGCAATTTTATGTCCTAGAATCTGAACAAAAAAACATCCTCGATGAGGATCATGGAAGAGCCAAGGGAGGACATTATGTGAGCAAGGAAATAATGCAAAAGATTCTACGCATTGGGTTGTGGTGGCTGACACTGTATAAGGATTCAAAAGCAGATTGTAGGGCATGCGATGCATGCCAAATGACTAGCAGACCCTCGCGGAGGGATGAGCTGCCGCTGAATCCATAGACACCATTACAACCCTCTGAGAAGTGGGCGATTGACTTTGTGGGACCAATTTAGCCTCCAGTAAGGAAGATGGGTGCACGGTGCATCATCACCAGGACTGAGTACTTAACCCAATGGGCAAAGGCACAGTGCGTGAGGGACTATACAAGAATGACAATAGAAAAAATCATCTTTGAGTATGTGCTAATGAGGTTTGGTTGTCAAAAAATTTTAATGAGCGATCACGATACATATTTTCTTAATGAGATGATCAGCGTGATGACGGAGGAATTTCAGGTTTACCATTAGAAGAGCACACCACATCACCCACATGCTAATGGAATTGTAGAAGTTTTTAATAAGATACTAGAAAACGCACTGACAAAGGTTCACAATACACAAAGAAATGAGTAGGATGTGCACGTACCCATGATACGATGGCCTTACCGAACAACTTGTAAGAAGCTAACTGGACAAAGGCCTTTTAGGTTGGTTTATGGTATTGAAGCTGTGATGCCAACATAATACATTATACATAGTTTGCGCATCATGATGTTCATAGGAATGGTGAATTGCTGAGCCATGGAAGAATGGATCGCACAGTTGGCAGAACTGGAAGAAGATAGGTTTTTGGCTGGATTCCATTAGCAAGTTCAAAATGAATGCAAAAAGACATGGAATGATTGGTACATCAAACTGCACACCTTCAAGGTAAATGATTTAGTGTTATTATATGACAACAAGTTTGATAAATTTCCAGGAAAATTTCAGATGTAATGGTTGAGGCCCTATGTCATAAAGGAGATTACCGATGGTGGTTCAATTCAGTTGATAAAGTTTAATGGAGACCCATCTTAGGAAGGGTGAATGGTAGCTGATTGAAGCCATACATCGGGGATCCAGCTAGTTGACTATATGGTGGAAGCATAGCCTTAGCACTCTAGGTAACTAAAAGGAAGCGCGAGACTATAAACTACACTACCCGGGTTGTAGAGTGCACGATTGGGTACTGCGCAAAATGGAGGTTTGTTATAGTGTAAGCTGAAATGTGAGGGGACTTGCGCTATTAAACGAGAGACCACATAGGGAGGCCATAAAATAGTCGTTATGGTCACTGTTCATGACTTGACAGTGGGAAAACGGCTAAATGGAGTGGTAGGGTAGCAATTAAGTCAGAATTTAAGGGCAAGCTCTTTTAAAATTTGTCGCCACTCTTGCATTTATGAACCGATTTTGGGGGGAATGACTAGATTCAAATTTTAAATTACCTATGAATTACATATGGCCAACTGTCAAAAAAAACTTGGGATTTTGAGAATTGAGGTGTTGAGCTATCAGGTGCACATGAACCTTGATTATTTCAAGGCTTTGGTAGCGAGTGTAGTGTTTGAGAAATTGCTGAAGGAGACTAAGGAGATTTTAACTAGCATTGTGTCGACATCTATGGAGGCTACAAGTGTTGGTGAAGCAATGGTAGCTGAGTGAGCTACCCCAGAGGTAACAGGTGTAGAGGTACCTGCAGAAGTACCCAAATCACCAAGGTCTCCTAGGCCAAGGCGTACGCCACACAAAGAAGGTCCCAAGATGAAGAAGGATAAGTAGAAAGAAACAAAACCGATGTGTGAGTCCCCAAGAAAACACCAAAAGAAAGAAAAGGCTACTGCAGAGGAGAAGGCCAAGGTATTAGACCTAGAACCTAACGAGAACATCGAGGATGTCGATGTGGGTGTAGAAGACATTTAAATGGGGACAAAAGACATTGATATTGAGGGGGAAGACCCTATCTCCAAGTTGCCACCATATATCCCTCCGCGTCAAGGCAAGGCAAAGGTACCAAAGGACATTGACGAGAACAACATCAGATTGTTCACCCCCTTGCTGCCAGACAAAATTACATTCGAAGGACCGCACTTGGTGCGCATCCCTCTTTTGAAGGTGGAGGACTAGGATTTAGTAGATATAGAGTGCTTTCCCCAGTTGGCGATTGATACGTTCATGCATCGCATCTTCTATAAAGACTCTGGTGTGACCGCGCTGGTGCCAAGAAAGTGGATAAAAGGGGTGGAGAAGGCAAGATTGTTGAACCTGTTATGGGTGCCGCACTACAACCTTGCATGCATAGCTTTGGTAGTGATCAAGTAGCTGTTATGATTGGTGCATGATGGGTGACTGTGGTTAGGAGATATGATACCAATAACTGACATGATGAACCACATCATCACCTTGCTCCCACGCTTAGGTTTGAACCTGACCATGTCATTTGGCGGAAAGTCGGGTGAGTGCGACCTCGCCGAGTGAATGAAGGACAAGTTCAAGCTTGCTAAGAAGTCACACGACTACTCCATCTCTAGCATAACCAATCTTGCAGTTAAAGTAGCCACTCATATTTTGGTGGGGAAGATTATGAGGAAGTGTCACGCATATGAAGTGTCGGCACTGGTAGTTTCTTTAGTAGCCCAGTGCACAGAGGTCATACAATTTAAGTAGGTGCGCTACATCTACAGTGAGTTCCTCGCGAACTGCAGAGAAGTGCAAGTTCAAAGCAAGAGTTTCCATTATGCATGGTTTTTTATTTTGATTGTACTGGATGCATGGGACTTACCAGAGGATAGTCAGTTTCCTTTGATTGGACTGGAGATGCCAGAATCAACGAAGTTCGCTTTGCTTTGGGCCATGAAGGACCCCCAAAGGATCAAGGATAGCAAGATATTATAGATTCTTATGGAATCAAGCATCTGCACTACCATCAACCACAACCCGTGGCTCTCACCAACTATCTTTTACTAGTTGTCTGAATATGTAGAACTCAAGGTGAACTTCCACTATGTGTCCATTGAAGAATGGAAGGACCCTGCACAAAAATGGTATGACCTTCCATACCTGGCGATGGATGATGCAATTACCATGGTTCTAGAGAGTTGGCCTGCAGAGTGGCACAAGGCCTCAGACTTATTAGCTAGGACTAGTAAGTTTGCCATGAAGCAAAAGAAGGAAGAGGCTATGTTAAACATATAGTAGTTGGCTGAAAAACGAAGGAAGGAAGCTGAGGATAAAGCCACAACAGAGCGTGCGGTCAAAACACAGGTAGAAGAGGAGGAGGAAGAAGATGACCCTGACTCTGATAGAAGTCAAAAGTCACCTTCTCCATAGACAGACAAGGAAGAGAAGTGCCCAGAGTAGGTAGGATTGGACTAGAGAATACTCCATTCCGAGTTAGGCACATAAGGGAGCAAAGAAAGGAGGGCCGTGGAAAAATTCCAAGGCCAGCAAATTGTCCTTGGACCCAATCACCTTGAAAGAGGGTGATTTGAATGATATCGATGAAATAGTGAGGGACACAACTGTGGAAATATTGCAGCATTTTAAGAAATAACAAAAATCGGCCTTGGTCGCTATTCAAATGGGTTTGTGTGAGTTGAAGATCCAGGCGACTTAGGTGTAGACCACTGTATGGCGGGACAACGCATCATCCAGCAGTTTGGCACTAGAAACCTTAGCCACAATAAAGATGGTTTGTACAATGGATCCCTAGGTTGTCGCACTGCCAGATGGGGCATTGACCACAGAAGCGGAGGCTGATAGGGCCACTACCAGTGCCATAAAACAAGTTGGGTTAAACTTGGTCGCGCTTCCAATTGAAGCCCTTCACACCCTACTGCATGGTGTGATCACGAACATACAACATCAGGAACAACGCGCTTTGAATGTTATCAGTGAGTAGAAGGTGAAAAATCCATAGTTGTTTACCAAGAAATTGTCCACAATTGATCTTCTTAAGAACGTCACAAAAAATAATGAGTGCGCAACAACTATGGTGGTTGAGGCATGTTGGACTGCTCCACAGCTAAACATCCCCGAAGATGCACTAATCGATGCAAGGATCTGGAAGCTCGTTGCGGGTGTGCGCGAGACACGAACAAAGCAAGATAAGGTTTAGTTTGAACTGAACCTTAAGATCATAGAACTTGAGTTGAGGGCCTAGCCCTCAACTCTACTAGAATTCAGAGAGGAGCGCACGACCACTATAAAAGATGTTGTTGCAGCTATTCACACCGCAGTGAAGGATTTCACTGCACTCTTTGAGAAGGCACTCAAATTAGTGATCAATCTGTAGGAAGATCCCAACTTGCAAATACTATAAATTGACGCACGGGAGCTGCAGAAGACGTACGAAGAGGTCAAAGCGACAATGTGCACTGTCGCCATCATGCATAGGTTGTCAAAGTTGCAGGAAGTGAAGGCATTAAAGGAACAGGTGGATGCAGCTCAGCGTAAGGAGGCAGTACTGAAGGCCAGATTGGGGCCTTGGCTGGAGGAAGCATATGTGGTCACTAAGGTCTCCATTGAAGGGAAATTGGCTAGTGTGCAGGTACCACAACATAAAATACAAGCAGACAGCGCAGAGCTAGCAATGGAGCAGCTAGTAGAGCAGGTCAAGCAGGCGGCAACGAAGTGTACCGCTGAGGTTGTAGTCGTATATGTGGAGCTAGCATGTCTTCGCGATAAGATCTCTACAACGGCTGAGTGACTCAGGGCGAGTCACCAGATTTATGTTGGGGGCCTGGTTGGAACGGGTCCCCTGGGGTCAAGTTTGGGGTTAAAAGCCCAAGTTTTGGGCTAAATGCCCAAGTTTTGTATAAATAATGTAAAGTCTCTGCATTTTGTGGTCATGGAGCATGAAGATATAAATAGTCAACAAGAGGTTCCGCCCTTAGTTTAGATAGTTTGTGTCAGCTTGATGATATCTTCCCTTGGTCTGTGGGCCATGGGAATGTATAAAAAGGGAGTCTTAGAAGAGTCTAAGGCAAGATTTTAGTAGAGTTCTAAGTAAGTTTATGGGAAATTGAGAGGTAAGGGGGAAGGGTCTTAGCGTAGGAAGAGACTCTATAGCTGAGTGCACAAAGGCCTAGGGTAGAATTTTGTAGCTGAGTGTGTAGACCCCTATAGCTGTGTGCACAGGAAAGTTAGAGTCTATACTAGAGAACTAAACCATCAATAAAGAGAATTATTCAGGAATTTGTGTATGAGATATTTTACTTATGTTATGAATGTTTGCAATTATGTTATGTTGAGTACTTCATTTATGGTTTAATGCTATATTGATGCGCGATTCTATGTATTTTATTTTGTCATATGAATGCAAGGAAGAATATTTTCTTAAATGAAGATAATCATAATACAAGTTTAAGTTAACTAATACTTAAGTTAATCTGAGTAGACATGGAAGTAAGGGTAATTACAGAAGAATGCAAGCATTTGAATTGACTATTTAGGGTGTGCGAAGGATGAGCAGATGCTTTCACGAAGGTTTTAAAGCTAAATAAGAGAAGTACTTTGATAAGCCCTAAAGGGCTTATAGGTATGCGCGAAGGAATGGTTAGGGTATAAAACAACATCACAACTAGCTTAGGGTGCGGAAACATGGTTCCTGCATCCTCCCATACTACTTTGGGTAAGAATTTAGTCTGCACTCCACAGATTGATACTGAAACGGCCAATAGTGTAGGGATTTTCTTTACTAACTAACGTTGAACCTAGGTCAGGGCCCATTAAGCCAACATCTATTAATTGGTTGAAAGCAGTCCTACAAACTTGCATAGAGGAGGAATGTTGGACACTCATCACTGCACTAAAGAGTTTTGTCACTTGTGAGGGGAGGTATGCCATTGTTTTTCTTTACCACATTAGGCTCCTCTTACATGTTTTAAATGGTGTGAAGAAAATTTTCCATTTTTCATCCATAGAAGTTTGTATAAGGTCACTCGGGTGTTTAGTCCACTACCAAAAATGTTGAAACTAGCTTTTGTCACCACAGTCTTGTCAAGATGCTAGTTGTTCATGAGTTGAGTCGCATAATAAGTCTTGGGAAGAATTTCTGATTGAAAGCATTTTGGGTGAAGAAAAATAAATCAAGGTTTGAAAAAGGCTTTAGCCTTCGATCAAGGAAATTGGGACAAGGAGTTGAGGCTCATCATGATTCCATTTCTAAACAAGGTCAAAGCCCTAACATAAGCCCTATATTGAGAAAGTAGGAGGGTCATTTGGCAAAACCCCTGAAGAATCCTAGACTTGTAAACCCTAGTTCATCTACAAAGAAGCCAACCCTAGTCTCAAATGGAAAGAAATGGAAAATAAGGAACAAAAGCATGAACCTATAAATAATGATGAAGCAACCAAAGAGCCTCAACAGAGCAAATGACAAAGGCCTTAGGTGGAGGTTGTGAAATCAATTTCCTCCCCAGCAGAAAAACAATCGAAGGGAGACGGTGTAGCCCCTAAGAAAAGGAAGAAGAAAATCTTCATAGAAGAGGATGAAGCATCATGATTGCCCACTTCATCAACACAAAAAACAAAAGTATCTAACATTCCAACCTCATCACAGGGGTGATGAAACACCCCAAGCATGTTTAGACAATAGATTTCAACCATCAATATTCAAAACTTTGAACCTATCAACGTGTTTTCTTCTCCAAAACAGGAAGAAAAATGCCCCTCCCAGGCAGCAAAAAAAAAAGGGGATATTTCACTTGTGGAGGACACAGTAGTTGATAATTTCCAAGATTTTTTAAATAGATCACCAAAACAGGGCCAATCTAACATGGAACCATTTACAAGGAAGTAGGCATCTAAATCTAAGAAGAGTGAGACAGACACATGATGGGTCGAATCACAAAGGGAGTAGTTTGCGACAACATACCATACCTACTGAGAATGCCTTGATTTGAGGTGAAGAAGATTTACAAATGTTGATAGCTAAGCTATAGATGAAGAATGAAAAACTTAAAGAAAAGGGCTCATAAGTAGAAGATGTTGTTTCGTTATGTTCGGACGATCAATGAGCAGTATTGGAATGAGAATGTATCCCTAGTATTCTAGAACAATGTCTTAGTCATGAGAAACAAGTGCCTTATTAGTTGGAAGCTAAAGAAAATGAAGCCCATCGAAAGGAATAACACCCATGAACGAGCCCTAAGATTTCAAAAACCATTAATGCACAAAAACCATGGTTTAGAGGTCGTAGTCATTGCGACGGGAATTTGAAGGAAGGGTTGACCTAATATTTATGATTGGTTGAGTTTGAAAAGGATAGTTGCACGAGTACATACATCCCCTATGGCATGGGGGGCATGTTGGGCCCTACTTTTATACACTTTTTCACACCCTATCCTATTTCTTTTACTGTCATTTATCCTACTTCACTCCTTTTTGACATGGTCATAAAATCACTCCACATTGGCTAGATCGTGTTACTTTATAGTGGAGGTGAGAATTAATAATAAGGATTGTTTTCATATATCTTTGTTTGGTTAAGGTAGATGTTAAATAAATTTATATTCTTGTCTTGATTGACTAATCTATAGATGGACTCTTAAATATAGGGAAGACACTTGAGTACGTGGACAACTCATTCAAGGTACAACGCCCAGTCCAATGAATATATCAAGAGACCATTTTTCGAGTAGCTATTTCATACTTAAATCGCTACTCTATTTCAAGCTCGGTACCAAGCAACTGTCAACTATCAACATCCCGAAGATAGTTCTTTCATTTCATAAGCATAGTGTTATTTTCCTTGATCCAACGTTAGTGTCATGAGCGGAATAGCTTAGTTATGATACAATGAAGTGATCCTCGAGATTTAGCCTAGCTTAATTTAACCTAGATCACAGATGTATTTTCTTTCTTTGATCATATTTTTGTAATGATTTGTAGGCCTGAGTACTTTAAAAAGGCCCGATGTTTATATGAGAGGTTACACACAAATTTACACATAGATTAAACTATTGACAAGTAGATTGTGGCACAATAATAATTTGACTATGTTTCAAAACCCTCAGACTTGCATTTTCTTAAAGGCTTTTAATACAATTGTCTTGACTTTTATTTATATCCGAGAATTTATGTTTTCTTGATTTCTGAAATTATTGAATTAAGCTAGAATTTATCTAGGTTGTGGAAAGGGCCCACTAGAATAATTGATTAAGTCCTATAAAATTTTTCATTAGGTAGGAGGTATGTTTCAAATTCATTAGGCGAAACTATACTTTATGATTCATTTTCTTTTCTTGATGATTTCCAAAATTCCTGTACTTTGAATAGTACTTAATTTTCCTTTAATTCTTTTGTAGATTTGCGTTTAGATAGATAATGAATTTTTTACTGAGTTTTTGCGAGTATGTGGATCATTATTATGAATATACTCTGCATGTATTAATCCCTTTGATTACTCTCACAATATTGTGAATGTTGAAGAAGAAGGTTTCAGTTTAGAACAGATTTCTGATAAATAAATCCTTATATTTTAATATTGAATCCTATATTCTAAATGGAAGTGTTTTAATTGCATTTGGATCTATATAATGTCAACAAGATACTACTATAGATTGTGTTTAGTTGAATGTTCATAATTGATTAGGAACAATATGTCATTATTTGGTGTAAATTGTGCATTAATGCTTGATCAATTACATGTTATTTCCAGTGCGTTAGTTACTTGATTTGCAGTGATGATTATTTGAGTCATAGTGTAATGATCATTTGAATAGATAGCTTGTCATCTATTTGATTTATTAGCAAGCCTTGATTTAGATTTATTTTTTCTCATTTTTGATAAGTCAAAGTCGTGTGTTATTTGATTTCTCAGGTTGATTTCAAGTTAGGAGGCCACAAGTTATGTGTTCAGATACATAGTATGCTTTGAGTGAAATGCTACATAGGAAATAGTCTGAGTTATTTTGCATGGAATTGTTGACTTTACTTTCTATTTGTAGCATCCTCCATATTAGTTTTTCATAATGATTTTTGAATGAAGTAGTTGTTATATTGATTTAAGAACACAACTTGTGATAGTTCCCAATCTTATTTCTGGATGATTTTTTTGAGTGATATTGATATAACTAATAATGATTGGAGTTGCTTATGTAAAATAGATTTTAATATTAGTAATTTAAATTACATCATCAAATAGGTTTCTTCTCTTCAACAATTCATGGTGTGATTGTCAGAAACAGAGTTTGAGTATTATGTACTTAGGTTTGCACTAAATCTGCATAGGGTAAGTTTGGATCTAAACCAAAATGCATTTCAACTCAAAGTTTACAAACATCAATTGACAATTTAAATTTAGGGAATTAAACGAAATATAAAAGCCCTTACAGTCATTTAGACATAAATGAAAGTCGAGGATGTCATCCTATTCGATGCTAGCTTTGGAGATAACAATCTATGTAAGGAATCAAAAGCTCCAAAAATACTCCTAGCTTCTAAATGCATTCAACAAGGAGAAGACATTCCACTCTCTACTATTCCAAATACGCACTTGATTAGTGAAAGTTTCTATCGATATGAGCAAATGAGTTAATAAATATCACTGAAATTAACTCCTATTATCCACTGCTAGCCATTTCCACTTTGTACTTAGAAATTCTTTCCTAATCAATGACGTTCTCAATCCCATTTAGCTATAGAATTCTCATTTCCCTATATAATCACCACCTTCTACTATTTTGTGTGTAAAACATGTTACAAAATATTTATATTAGAAATAAATTTCGCAACGAGATTTTTTATTGTCCCAATGTTTATCCTCATTGACCAATTTCGTGTTGGCATGGATATATTGGTGTCCTCACCACTTGTACATTTCATGCTAATAGTTTTATATCACCAATTTTCTTATTCACTACCAAATATAATTCTCATCCCACTAGAACACATCCACAAAATATCATAGAAACATTGTCAATAACCCATGATTAAAGTTAACTAGTATAGATTATTAATAGAAAACAATGTTGTGGGTAACCGCAAGTCTTTTTAGTGTTCAATTCACTGAATACACACCTCCGTGGGTGATATCCTTATAGATTGTTTAGATTGTATCAATATTTAATTGCATTTACTATGAAATTTTTTGAAATGATGATTTTGCAGTGAAACTATTAATAAGCCTTGTAGTTGTAGACTAGCTACACAAGCTAAATGCATCACATAGAATGTTTACAAATTTGTTAAAAGGGTAATGTTTCCAATTTTCTCATTTTAACCTGTAACAACATCCTTTTTGATGAAGTTCAATTTTTATAGTAGCTTGAACTTAAACAGAAACTAAAATTAAAAAAAGCTAATTAATTTTTAATATGTACTCTTTTGCAGAACAAAGATTTTCTGAAATGCATACGGAGAGATGAAACATTGAGAGAAATTTGTTTTTGTTACTTGCTCTGCACATTCGTTCTCTCGAAGAACACCTATTCTTCACACACATTAAAAAGGCACTTCTTTTGATATTCGATAATAGGTATCTAATTGACAAATGTAAATAAAAAATGCACAAAGTATTTGAAAGTTGTGAATACTATGTATTCTCATGGAGGAGGGAGTTTTATGGAAAAAATTAGCACATACAAAATTTATGCGGGGAACTAAAACATTACGAAAGAAACTTTTTTTTCCTTGCTGCACAACCATTGTCTTGCACAACGCTTCTTCTTCACATATGGAGATATAAACATTACATATTAAAGTTTTGTTCTTTGCTCCACACACCCATTGCCACACACAACACTCCTTTCTCGCACATGTTAAAAATAGAGCTCATTTAATATTGAATACTAAGTTTTTCTTTAAAGTGAAACTAATTTCATGTCTGTGGAATAAAGCTCACTCTGCACCCCCATTCTTCGACATATATCCCCTCCTCTGCACATCTTTCATTCCGCACATATTCATAGCTCTATGCAATTGTTTTCCCACAACTAAATATGTGAAAGTTTAAAATTGAAAAAAGTTTGAAGTGAAATAAGAGATAATGCACAAGTAATAGAGGTCTTACTATTAGTGTCATAGCTCTCACACTGACACTACTCACTGCAAAATTATCCACTCCTATAACTAAATTTTTTTTATTTTAAAATAATTTGTTAAACATTAGCAAATACATAAAATAAATTCTCCTCAACCATGAGATCATATCCCGTAAAAATTCGCTTAGTCAGTCAAAAATTAAAACTAAAATCTATATAAATTAAAATTTATTTTTGAATTTGTAATAAAATAAAAATATTTAACATTTTCTCCCTGCATTAATTAAACTTACAAAAACTTGACAAAATAATGAAAGATCAAAAATCTTTAACCACACCCAAATTTAACCACACCCAAGTACCATACTTTCCAACAAAGAAAGAACCAATAAAAATAAATTTTACAATTATAAATGATTTACTAAAGCATTGTCCTTACTCAGAATACGCTTTACAATTATAAATATGGCTTCTTAAAATATTATCATTACCGAGGAAGATTTTAAAAACATATGAAGTACAACACTATTTTCATACATCTATCCGACGAAAGTTTAAAAAACCTGAAATAATTCAGGTTTATTTAACATGTATTTTTATTTTATAATATATTTATAATTAAAATAATTAAATAAGGAACATCTAAAAAAAATAAAAAATAAATAAAATAATATTTTTTATTATTTTATATATTAAATTGAAAATGATAGTAATTTTTTTATTATTTAATATATATTTTTAACATATTGATGTGACACTATATATAGTTGGGCAAAGTCTCTTGTTGACTATGGCAAAGATGTTGTAATGTAATGTTTAACATGATGACTAAATTAAAATATATTAGAAAAAATAAAAAGATTAATGTGATATAATGTAAACATTTTAAGTCGATCAAAATAAAATAAAAAAATAAAAATAACTCTTTAAAAATAAAATAAAAATAAAAATAAGAATAGCCCATGGTATTGACCCATGGTATTCATGCAATGTGGCCTATTTGAAGGGGAAAATTAAACCAGCCTAGATCCATCTTAGCTCCATCTACAAGGGCATAGAGAGATCAAATCTCCTGATATACAAACCTCTTTAAGAGTGAAAAGAGTTTTGATCCCTCTAGGTACTTGGCAGATCTGGAGTTAAGATGGATCTAGATCGTTATATTTATAGCCTGTGAGGATTAGAATAAACAATGATATGTGTATTGTTAAGACACTCCGTGATGTGAAGTCATTGATGGGAAAAAAAACTAGTCATATTAAGGGCCAGTGTGGCCCAAGCTGAATTCGATACTCGAGTGATTTTGACAGCTTAAATTCCCTTGGGTCACAGTTTCTCAAGCCAAACATTAAGAGTGTTGTCATCTCGAGACTCACAACTTAGTAACCAAACAAAAATATATATACCGTATACATATGATAAAGTTGAATTTATATGTATATTAAAAAATGCAATATATAAAAGCTAGGATATAGTTAATGGTAATCAATATAAAACATATTTATGGGTGAAAGATATGAAATATGATATATATTTTATAAATTATTAATTAAATTTCAAAATCATTTTCAATTATTTCATATAATATGTGTTTATGGGGTAGCTTAATTGGAAATTGTCTCGATATGAAGTGTTAGGTTTCATGAGATTCGAGGTTGAAAGACTCCTAAGTGAATCAACAAAAGTCCACACAAGCGTAGATTAGATGGTGACATAGCCTTTTCTTAAGACACTCTATTTTGTAAAAGTTAGTGGTTCAAAATATTGAGGGAAAAATCCAAATATATTACTCAAACCACAAATTAATCCTAGAATCATCTTAGAATTCAAATAAACCAGCAAACAAAAAAACAATAAACATATATTATCCAATGTATAATACTTTTAATCAATTTATATTTTTTAATATTCCATTTTAATTTAAAATTTTATCATATAAATTTAAAATCCACGGCCGAAGCACTGGTGATGCTTGGCCTAAAGCAACTTGCGTGGCAGAAAATTTTGAAGGGACTGAACAGTAACGTTGTATAGGCACCCAGAGTTAAAATGGCTAGGTTATGAGCACCTGTAGTGAAGGTAGGCTCTGTAACTTTGCATTTGCAGTGATGACAGGCTCTGTCATTCTGTTGTTTTCAGTATCTAAGGACCGGAATAGATCCTTCACCTTAAAGGACTGAGGGTACACACTTCATGGAACCCCAGTCGGGGGGAGGCGACGAACCTCCCCCACAAAACGACAATGAAATGTCTAAGAACCTAGCAGGGAAGGAAGACCCAAACCAGAATGGGGATAACAATGATCTGGAACATGAGCAAGCAAAACAAGGAGAAAAGTCACGAGAAGTTCATTCTGCTACATGCAAACCAGTTGTTGCGATTCGACCAAGGGTTGAGCTGCCAGGACATTGAATCGAAGCAAGAATACAATTCATGAAAGACCATGCTTTAGAAGGGAAGTTCATAGGACTGTGGCCAACCGAAAAAGCATTGCGAAGTTGGATAAACACGAAATGGCACCCAAAGGGGCACATCACCTTGCAACTAGGGCCAAAAGGTTTTTTCACAGCTATTTTCAATTGCTTGGAGGATAGAAATAGGGTCCTTGATGGTGGACCTTACTTCTTCAATGCTGCTGGTTTGTTTCTGAAAGGATAGGTGGAACGATTCAACCCAGATACGGTGGACCTCAGCTGGGCTCCGGTGTGGATCTGCTTATATTCACTCCCTGTGGGATATTGGGAGGAAGAATCTCTGAAAGCGATAGGAAATACCCTGGGTGAGTTTGTCAAAACAACAGAGGAAACAAAAACAGGCAGATATACCTCTTATGCCAGAATCTATGTATACATGGATCTCAATCAAGCTCTTCCAGACGCGACAAATATCTCTTACTTTGACAATGAATGGTTACAAATTATTGACTATGAACATGTTCCCTTTCAATGTCGAAGATGCCATGCTCTTGGGCACTTATTCAGAGACTGCCCTTTAACTCAGAAACCCTCCCCTGTTTCGGATCCAGAAGCCTTTGAAGGAAATGGATTCATCAAAGTTGCAAATCGCCAAAGAGCACATAAGAAGCAAGCCCCAAAACCAAAAGTAGCACAAACCAGTCAACCAAGGCCATCCATAAGCAATAGTTTTGGAGCTCTAGTAGATCAATCAGAAACTCAAATGAATTTGTCAGAGCTAGAACCCAAGAATGATGACAACCCAAAAAAAGGAAGATCCACCTCGTCACCAACAGATACTCACGGTAAGGAAGCTTCGACCTCAGATAAACAAAAAGATATATTACGGAGTACCCAAGATAGGAAACCGAAGATCCTAAACACAGTTACCTGCACAGAAGAAGAACCAATGGAAGAACAAGATTATTCTCAATTTATGGAGGAAGAAACAGAAACAATAGATATTGGGGATTTAGATCTTCCGGGCCTTGAAAAGGCCTGCACAACCAATAATTTTGACAATATTCTAGCAGGACAGCTCAAAAACTTGGAAGAAGTTTTATCACGGGCACAAAGGCAAAAATCTCTAGGTATACAGACAGGAAGCCCTTGGGATTAAAGACTCATTGCCAAAGATATCAAAAAGCGAGGAAGAAAAACCCTTCTTCAAAGAACAATCAAGGTTGGGAAAATCTTAGTGGATTCAGGCAGGTATGCTAATCTAACTAAGTACTTTAGTCCTAAAATAAATCTTTCTCGATGAAGCTAATCTCTTGGAATATTAGAGGGCTCAATGGCCCCAGGAAAACCTGACTCCTCAAAAACATGTTAAAGCAAGAAAATCCTCAGGTTCTATTCTTGCAAGAGACAAAGTGCGATTCCAACGTACTTGATAGACTATCCAATAAATTCTGGCCCGGAAGTCATAATATAAGAGCTGATGCAAATGGAGCCTCAGGAGGTCTAGCCATTCTATGGGATTCCAGAGTTATGGAGCTCAACAACTTTCATGCTCACAAGAACTTCCTTCAAGCAGCTTTTCACATTTTAGGAACAAACCAATATGGACTCTTAGCCAATGTTTATTTCCCACAGAAAACACAACGAAAAGCAGAGATCCTAAACTCCATCTCGGCTCTCAATCAGAACAGACCACTCCCACTTTGGATCGCAGGTGGTGATTTCAACATGATCATAAGATCGGATGAAAGAAGAGGAGGCAGATGTAGAAGCTCTCAAGAAGGATCTCTCTTGAAGGATTTTATTCAAAATAACTGGCTCATCGATATTCTTTCTAATAATGGAGCTTTTACATGGAACAACAGACAACCAGGAAGCCTACAAATTGCATCTCAGTTGGATAGGTTTCTTCTCTCCGATAATGCCATTCATCTTGGGGGTGATTTTGCAGCCTCCATCTTGCCCTTCACTGGCTCCGATCATTGGCCCATTTCACTTCATTGGTCTCAACCGGGGAACAATATCCGCAGACCTTTTCACTTTGAAGCCTTCTGGCTGACTCATCCAGATTTTCATAAGTTCATTAGCACAGAATGGAAAAGCTTTCATCCACCTCCAGGCTCCAAAATGTTCCAATTTCAACAAAAACTTAAGTACCTTAAAGGCAAGATCAAGCACTGGAATCGCACTTCATTCGGCAATATTTTTCAAGGGAAAGCGAACATTGAACAGGACATTAAGAAAATACAACAAAATATCATCACTCTTGGCAGATCAAATGACGTTGCAAAACAGGAAAAAACCCTTGAATTGAAACTTGTAGAAAAGGAAAAGCAGGAAGAAACGCTGTGGAGGCAAAAATCAAGAATCAAGTGGCTTAAAGATGGTGAAAAAAACACCAAATTCTTTCATAGCACCACAATCCAGCGCAGAATGCACAACAATATCGCCCACATCCAAAATGAGCAGGGCACCAGAGTTGAAAAGCATGAAGATATAGAGGCCGAACTCCTAAACTATTTCAAGCAGGTGCACATAGAACCAATCAGTGACCGTTCTCAGGCCATTCAAAACATCACAAGCAATATCCCCAAACTCATTTCAGATGAGCATAATCAAACGCTCCTCAAGTCTATCGATCTTCAAGAAGTGGAAACAGTAGTAACATGACTAAAGGTCGGCAAAGCCCCAGGACCGGATGGTTTCACCTCCAACTTCTTCCACAACTTTTGGGACCTAATTAAGAATGAGCTTTGGCAGGTCATGGAAGAGTCTCGCTCTCTCCGATGGATGTTTCTAGGGATAAATGATACTTTCATAGCCTTGATTCCTAAGGTGGAGAAGCCTTGCAAGCCAGATAAGTTCAGACCGATAGCCCTCTGCAACATAATTTATAAGATTGTCTCAAAAAATATAGCCACCAGACTCAAGCTTTTGCTTCCTCTGATCGTCTCGCCAGAACAATCCGTATATGTGGAAGGTAGGCAGATCACGGACGGGATCATCCTTACGCATGAAATAATTCGTTCCCTGAAGATCTCCAAGAAGCTAGGTATGCTACTCAAACTTGATCTCTCCAAAGCTTTTGACAGCCTCAGTTGGAAATATATTGAAAATATTCTTCTCACTTCTGGTTTTGATGCTTCTTGGGTTCGATGGATTATGAGCCTCATATCATCCTCTTTCTTCTCTGTTCTAATTAATGGCATAGCCTTTGAGACCTTTCATCCCACCCGAGCCATCAGGCAAGGCGAACCCCTCTCCCCTTTCCTATTTATCATAATGGCAGAAGGTCTAGGGCGAAGTATGAAACATGCTCAGCAAGCTGCCCGTCTCAAAGGCCTCTCCTTTCACAACTCCCCTGTTTTTACCCATCAACAATTTGTGGATGATAACATGCTTTACGAGCACCCCTCAGTCCAGGAGGCTAGGCAACTCAAATCTCTTTTATAAGATTTTTCAGAAGCCTCCGGCGCATCTATAAATCATTCCAAATCTCAAATATTCTTCTTTCATACTCCCTCTGTTATTCACTTAGCCATCTTACACATCCTAAGATTCTCCTCTGCCAAACTCCCCTCCTCTTATCTGGGAGCCCCCCTCATAGCCTCTGGCTTGAAGCACTCCTCCTCGAGATCCCTCCTAGACGAACTGGAAGCGCGGCTCTACTCCTAGACCGATAGATCTCTTAATATGGCTAGCCATCTTGTCTTGATTAAAGATGTCCTTCAAGCCATGCCCCTTTACCTTTTTTCCATCCTGGCAGCTTCGAAATGGGTTCTCAAAGAACTCAAATCTATCCAAAGGGCTTTTCTCTGGGGCAGCAGTGGACTTCAACGCAAATGGGCTCTTTTCAAATGGGAAACTGCTTGCCTTCCAAAAAACGGAGGCGGCATTGGATTAAGAGATCCCACTCACAGCAATGCAGTCATGGGTGCACGAATGTGGTGGAAATGGCTTTCGGGCCCTCCTACTCCTTGGGCTATATTATGGATAGCCAAATATGTGGGAAACTGTCCAAGGGAGGAACTCATCAGAATTTCAGAGACTTGTAATGGTTCAATTATATGGAACTCAACAAAACTGCACAGGAACCTCATTCAGCAGCACAGTTTTTGGGAAGTGAAAAGCGGTGATCAGGACAGATTTTGGGATGACTCTTGGCAATAGATGCCTAAACTCAGGGACCATTTCCCACCTAATGTTCCCCTGGAACAGGATCTGCATCCCCTAAAGAAGGTTGGGAGGTTTTGGAGAAATACCTCCCAGCAAGACTACAGAGAATGGCTCAAGGCACCTCAGATCATAGCTCAAGGGACTATGCAAGACCAACAAATTGTGGACATAGAATTAATAAAAAGGAAAATACAGTACTCCGAGGAAAAAGACATTCTCAGATGGGGATATGAAGAAAGAGGTACCTATTCCACCAGAGAGGCTTATAATTTAATTATCAAAGATCAAATTAGGCTCGATCCGCTATGGAGTAAAATATGGGACCCTTCCATTTGGCCAAAAGTTTCTAGTTTTCTCTGGCTCCTCTGCCACAAGAGGATTCTCACTTGGGACAATTTGAGAAAGAGAAATTTCAATGGTCCCTCCATATGCTTCATCTGCAAGAAAGAAGAGGAGACAATTGAACACCTCTGGTATTACTATCAGTTGGCATAGAAACTATGGTAAAAAATAAATTTTCATTGCCAGAAAGAGGTAGGGGCGAATGGAGACATAACAACTACAATACGCAACCGGGACCCCCACCGCTATCAAAGAAAAATCCTGAATTTTCTCTGGAAGTTCATCCAAGGTTTTGTAACATGGACCATATAGAAAGAGAGAAACGGTAGAATTTTCAAAAACCAATCCAAAACACTGGATGAGATATGGAAAATCATAAATCAAAACATTGAAGAAACCATATCTCTAAAAACATGGTACCAAAAGGATCTCCCCATCCTCCCTCAAGAACAATCAATATGGAATAACTGGAACTTCCACAGAAAGAAAGACCATTTGATCAAAGGAACAAGGCCTCAAAAAGCCCCCTCATCGTTGAAATGGTCACCTCCTCCCAGACACATGTATAAACTCAATTTTGATGGGGCCTCAAAGGGTAACCTAGAGAATTCTGGATTTGGAGGGATTATCAGAGATCATAAAGGAGTCAACATCATAACCTTCTTGGGCTCACATGGATGGGGCACCAACAACTCAGCTGAGCTAGAAGGTCTTTGGCAGGGGCTTCTAATAGCACAAGACGGGAACCTTTTCCCACTCCTCATAGAGGGAGACTCTCAAATCCTCATCCAAATGGTCTCGAGAATTCTTCAAGGATCCCCGTCCTCCAGATTAGTAATAGTTGGAGAATGGCTCAATGGCTACTACATATTGAGCGATGGATTGGCTTCCACAGAGCGACCTCCTTCATCTACATTAGAAGAGATGGGAACAAAGTTGCGAACCTCTTAGCTAATATGGCAGTTGACAATGGAAGACATCTTCTTGTTGGATCACCAGCAAATCTAATATCTGAATCTCAACTCCTCGACTTCAATAATCTGGTGCAGAAGGAAATGCCTGAGTTCGAAGACATACTCCCAGATCCGGGTGGTAGAGACATTCGCACGGCTCTCCATGCAAATAGTTAATACCCAGTACTACCAGCTGCAGGGCAGCGTGGCCTCCCGGGATGTTAACTCATGCGAGAGCAGGTTGGCAATTAAGGTAAGATTGGGAAGGGGATCGGCATTTATGCACTGCATTGTTCGATGCAACATTCTTTTGGTTATAACCATGGTGATCCATGGCTTTCTCACCCTGTTCTGTGCTCTGAGGTGCGGAAATCCTGTAAGGTTGATGGACGCAGAGGATGATGGCGTAATTCTGGGGCATCGCCGCAAGCTCACAGACATTTCTCTCAAGGGTAATCCTTTCCCTGTTCTAAATTTCTGCACTTTGTTTATGTTGGTTATCTTTGTGGTTGTCTTGGTCGTTATCTCGGAGCTATTGGTCGATACCTTGGTCCTGTTAGTCGATAGCCTGGTTAAGCATACCTCTGGTGTCAATTGTCTTTGTTCTGGTAGTCATACTGCATATAATCCTACAAAAAACTACCTCTGTTCTAGCATAATGGTTCGCTCTGGCAAAAGGCAATGTTCTGGGGGATGCCGCGACACCCGTTTGCATCCTCCAGTGGGTTTTTCCCTCGAAACTGCGGCGAAACTGCTCAGTCCCTCCCCCGCTCAGGAAGTTGGGTCGTCTGCTAACTCTGGCTGGAAACCTAGGCCCAATAGTTCTTTTCAAACAACGCACTTTAAGTTCCAGAGTAACCAGCACAGACCCCTGGTAACTGCTCACATCACCCTCATTCTCTCGGAGGAGCAAAACCTTGCCAGCCCCTTGACTTGCATCGCCCCTGAGCCCTCTCCTCGCAGTGACAATTCCTCGGACTACGACAACAAGGATAATTGGGTCAAAGAAAAGGATGAACAGGAGGCTCTTCTCAGAAACCTCCCTCCTCTAGACGACACAGTGCCTGCGGTTGAGGATAAAATTCATGGTGACACGGAATAGGCCATCACCATCCCTGACAGCGACTTAAGTGGCAATGAAGGTCTTAAGGATGGCGACACTGCTCGGGACGAGAAGAAAAATAATGACCCGACACAAGAGAAGTAGCAACTCCTGGGGCAGTCTCTCTTGTTTTGGTTTAGATCTCAGAATTATGGTTGACTCTTTTATGTATTTGTCTTACTGGTCTGTAGCTCCCAGATGGGATTATGATAGCTCTGCGTTAATTGAGCCGCATGGTTTTTTGTGTTTTTGGACAAACTCGGATTCTCTTCTTGTCGTTGTATGTTCCTCTCTATGTATGCTTTCTGGTATCGTGGACTCTGTAATTGCTTGCCCCAGCTTATGTCTGTAATGGGGTAGCTTTGTTTCGTCGAGTGTTGTAATGCCTCGCTCATATGTAAAAATATTTTGTGTTTCAGTTAATAGAAGTTAGTATTTGCAGAGAAAAAAAAAAACGTTGTATAGGCACCCAAGTCCAACCTACCTACCTATTTGTCCTCTAACTCAAATTCACCTGATCACTCCATGGTGCCCATCATGCATCACACGTGTTGTTACAATATCTTGTTAGTTTGTATTTACACAATGATGCAAGAGCAACCAGCAACAGAGAAAACAAACTGGATGAGAGGATCAAAACAAAAGAAAAGCGTGATTTAAAGCAGAAAAATAGGTTTAAAAAAAGGATAAAGCATATTTAAAGCATGCATGCATGAAGCTTTTGGAGAGCTTTCATTGTAAAAAAACTAGAAGAAGATCTGATCGATCCTTCCAAAGTATCATATAAATGTATAGTGTGATAGGGTGTGAGATATATTATTTTGTGAGGAAAATTGTGAGTGGGCAAGATGTAGCCGAGCATGAGCTCGTTTTAAGGCTGAAATCCTGATGAAAATGAGAAATTGGGAATCGCCCAAAATCCAAATTCCTTTGAAACTCTTGATCTTGGACCTGTGGTTTATGGCCCACGAAGCCTCGATGGAAGCATTCTTAAATTAAAACAGAGATCTTCTATCGAACCGGCCCTTTCAAACCCTCTTCACAATACTGATCATAAATTGCATGTTTTTGTTGATGAGTCAACACGTCATAAGCTTCGGATGTCTGTTTGAATTTTGCATGCATCAAGACCTGAATAATTCCGCAACTTGAACATTAGAATGGAATGCATCTTATACAGTTTTATATATACATATGCAGAATTATCTAGTATTAAAATGCTTTATAATGCCTTCACCCTTATATCAAATACAACCTGCGTTGATTTCCTAATCTGCGTGGCACACTTCTATAATGTTTAAAAAGAATTGCCGTCCATTGTTGCCCAGCAATTTGTGAACTATATACATTCTGCGACCGTCCACTAGTAGGAATTTCGTAAGCTTTACTGTTGGAAGCAGTAGAGGTTGTCTGGAATATTTGGACTTCTGAATTTTAAGCAATGAGGGTGCAACCTCTGCTCACTTACAGGCATTCGCATCAATCTAAATTTAAATTATGTGAACAGAGTTTTACTTTGTCATGGAACCGTAAAGTCGAAAACCCTTCCAAACAATAGTTAACATACATAGCGTTGAACAGTAATGGACCAACATATTTAACAACTACACCATAATTCACATCGTCATCGATACAAAAGACAAATTTAACTTCATTACTTAAAATACACACACGTATGGCGTATGCAAATAATACTGAACCCAGGTTTATCTGTTACAAAAAACGTTTACAGGCTAAGGCGTTTCAGCCTTAGAGAAGAGCTCACGCTCGACTACATTCTTTCACTCACAATTTTCCTCACAAAATAAGATATCTCACACCCTATCACACTATACATTTATAAGATACTTTGGAAGGATAGATCAGATCTTCTTCTAATTTTTTTACAATGAAAGCTCTCCAAAAGCTTCATGCATGCACGCTTTAAATCTGCTTTATCCTTTTTTTAAACCTATTTTTCAGCTTTAAATCACGATTTTCTTTTGTTCTGATCCTCTCATCTAGTTTGTTTGCTTTGTTGTTGGTTGCTCCCGCATCAGACTCTCGAGGCACAAAAATTTATGACCTCCTGGTCATATGCTTCTCCTGGTCTTTAGCAATTTTATCCACTGCATTCCTTCACTGCAACCAACCTGTGCAGTAACAGCCTCCTCTGTTACACGATACCACACCAAGCCCTCCGCACTCGGTCTTTTGGCATCCTCTAGGTTGCTGCAAATCTTCTCACCTTCCGCTGCTGCCATCTGCATAAACTCTCCAACTTTAACATAGTTGTACCTCTTTCCCCTTCTGTTCGCATTCTTCTTTCTTCTCTCAGGAATCCTTTCCCTGCTCTGATACCAACTGATGAAAATGAGATTTTGGAGGTTGCCCAAAATCCCAAATTCTTTAAAAATGTTGGAAAAAAGCTTTTGTGGAAAAAAATAAGGAGAGGATAGGATTGATCCTTCCTAAAATTCTTATATAATTGTAATACCATAGGGGTGTAGGAATTATCTGGTATTAAAATGCTTTATAATGCCTTCACCCTTATATCAAATACAACCTACGTTGATTTCCTAATCTGCGTGGCACACTTCTATAATGTTTAAAAAGAATTGCCGTCCATGGTTGCACAACAATTTGGGAACTATATACATTCTGCGACCGTCCACTAGTAGGAATTTCGTAAGCTTTAGTGTTGGAAGTAGTAGAGGTTGTCTGGAATTTTCGGACTTCTGAATTTTAAGCAATGAGGGCGCAACCTCCGTTCACTTACAGGAATTCGCATCAATCTGAATTTAAATTATGTGAACAGAGTTTTACTTTGTCATGGAACCGTAAAGTCCAAAACCCTTCCAAACAATAGTTAACATACATAGCGTTGAACAGTAATGGACCAACATATTTAACAACTACACCATCATTCACATCATCATCGATACAAAAGATAGATTTAACTTCATTACTTAAAGACACACAAGTATGGTGTATACAAATAACACTAAACCCAGGTTTATCTATTACACAAAACGTTTACAGGCTAAGGCGTTTCAGCCTTAGAGAAGAGCTCACGCTCGACTACATTCTTTCACTCACAATTTTCCTCACAAAATAAGATATCTCACACCCTATCACACTATACATTTATAAGATACTTTGGAAGGATCGATACTTAATAATTATTTGTTTATTAAGTAAATTTATTATTTTTTATATGTTATTAGTTATATAATTTTAAATTTATTTTAATATGATAGTGTATTTTAAATTTTTATAATTTTATTAATAAAAATAATATTACAATTTAACTAATTAAATGGAATGTATTTATTGTTTCTATTATTTTTTTTAATTAAGGTAGTTTTATGTTTTATTATTATTATTTTTTAATTTAATGCTTCATCTAAGGTGCCACTAAAATATCTCCTCCATATTAGGTAGTAGAACTTCTCTTGGCACAACAAAGGTACATAAACGTAGTTTTCATTGAAAGTGCCTAAGATTAATTATATGTAGATGTTTCGTATGACATCCCATGTAGGTCTATCCATGACATGTTACTCCAATGTATCTTATATTATAAACAAGCACAACTATATTAATAAAGTCATTGATGTTGTCCATTAATATATGGAAGGTGGAAAATGATGTTAATTAATGTATAACAACAACTTTAGTAATAGAGTTGTGCTAGTTGAAGTGGGTGAGCTGGACCATCGTTGGTCATCCATGATCAGATTGGTGTCATCTTGTAGAATTAATCGCATTTAAAAAGAATTCATTAATATACAGAAAAGTGTTGTGCAAACTGGAAGTGTGCAAAAGAACCTTGTGAACCCCTACACACCTCTAATTAAATATATGGGGAATTTGTTAGGCGAAATTGAAGTCTAAGAAAGAAACTTACTAAGCTTGGAAAATCAACACCATTTAAATTTTATTCATGAATGCACTGGAAAAGTTTCACATAAACTATAACTGTGTGGAAATTTCCCTTTTGCATATTTATTTTGCACAACTCCTTCCCACACAATAGTAAACATTAACCAATTAATTGGTGGTTTACATATATCAATATGTAATTCCACACCTTCTGAAAAGAATTCCTACATCTCTTTCATCTTTTGTTGATGTAATAAGGAAGATGCTCCACATTTGATAAAATGTAACCATAAATCAACTTAACTCATGGAAAATACTTCAATATTTAAGTTCATAGCATATGAAAGAAAAAATTGTGATTGTTGAATTATCATTTTCCTTTCTTAATCATGATTTCTTTCAAAGATCACATAAGATCACATCTTGTTTTCCAATTGAGACTCAGTGACATTTCAAACCTATAATAGCTATCGATAACAAGGAACATTATCACCATGATACACAACTTTCTAAACCTTTATTTGTCACCAATAGTGAATTAATACTATATCCCAAATGCCTTATGTTTAGAATTGCATACTTTTCATACAATATTTAGATATGAAATTTAGACACAATTGAATGTCGAGGGTGTGATCCTATTTGATGCTAGTTTTGGAGATGACAGTCTATGTAAGGGACCAAAAGCTTTGAAATACCCCGAGATTATAAATGCATTCTACGAAGAGAAGACATTCCACACTCTACTATTCCAAATATGCACTCGATTAGTGAAAATTCCTATCAATATGAGAAAATGAGTCAACAGTATCACTGAAAATAACTCATTTCCTCACACTAATAGCATTTCCACTTTGTACTTAGAAATTCTTGCCTAATCAACGACATTCTCAATGTTATTTAGCTATAGATTTATCATTTCCCTATATAACCAAAGCCTGCTACTATTTCTCATGCAAAACGTGTTACAAAATCTTTGTATTAGACATAAAGTTGGCATCAATATTTTTTATCATCCTAATGTTTATCCTCATTGACCAATTTTGTGTCAGCACGAATATATTTGTGTCCTTCCCACTTGTATATTTTGCTTAATAGTTTCATATCACGAATTTTGTTATTCATTGCTAAATATAATTCTTGTCTCACTAGAACACCTTCACACAATATCACACAAACATTGTCAATAACATTTGACTAAAGTTAACTAGTATATATGATTGATAGAAAACAATGTTGTGGGTAACCATAAGTATTTTTAGTGTTCAATTCACCAAATCCACACCTAGGTGGGTCATATCCTTACCGATTGTTTAGATTATATCAATATTAAATTACAGCTACCATAAAATGTTATGAAATGATGGTGGTTCTGTGAAATTATTAATAAGACTTCTAGTTGTAAAATAGCTACAATGTAGGAATTTACAGGGTAAGTTCCTCAGATAGAACACCAAAAGGACACCACTCACAAATAGATCACAGATCAATACACAAGTATTTTGATGTGGTTAGAACCCTCAAAGAGGGAAACAGTCCACAGCCTGAGCCAACGCGGCCACTTCAAGCAATTTATTAATAAAATAATGAAAATTTACATAAGCTTCTCTCGTGAACGGTTAACCTACAAATGACCCTCCATGCGCTTTAAATAGAATTCATGGACCAATCGGGTGTCAAGCCACGGATCAAGTGTCGGTAATACCGAGGAGAGAATGAACCGTCAGAGCACTACATATCATGACCGTCGGATTGTAAGTTACAAAATGTACAACGGTAAAGAAACACACTTTACCTAACTCTATACTAGACCAAGTTGAACTTAACTATTTCCTATGTGTCGGAATATCCTAACATCCCCCCTTAAGAACAACTTGGGATAGGATTGAAGGATTTACAAATATGACACAATAGGAGAAGGAAGGAGGCACTAGAGCCTATCCCCCCTTTAGTGACAACTTCCTAAACTCCAGCTATAAATCTAAGTTTAGTAAACTTCGCCTCTGTGAGAGCCTTTGTAAAGATGTCTGCAACTTGATCATCTGTTGAACAATATTGCACTTCAAGAACATGGTCATGAATGAGTTTTCTGATGAAGTGCATGTGTAGTTCAATGTGTTTGCTGCGCTGATGCTGGACTGGATCTTTGCATAGCTGAGTGGCACTTTGATTATCACACCAAAGTGTGGTTGGATGCTGCTGCTCAAAGCCAAATTCTGATAGGATCTGACGAAGCCAC
>APFE030341697.1:14261-73129 GCA_000404065.3 Pinus taeda | reverse complement strand
AGCTTCCGGACCAAAAACACTAGTTGGTGATGAAATCCAACCTCGTAGGATTCAGTACAGAAATAGCGGGTGGAACAGTTACCTTGGCAACCTGCTTAATGAATAGACTGGACCAAGTTCCTCCACTTTAACTGTCTCGATTGAAGTGAACCCCCCAGAAAATCCAAGTGAGTCTAGCCGACGTCTGCTCCAGGTACAGTGGGATCTTCCCGCCACCCTCACCTTGGGTAGAATCCTAAGATAATGGCCAATAAGGTCACCAACAACAACAAATACACCTGGGGGAACAGTCTACACTCCGACAGCACGCAAGGGCAGAGTAACAAGCTCAATCCCCTTACCGGCTCCTTGACAATGGTCAATCCAAGGTTTACCGATAAGTGATCCCCTGGCTCCTCAACAATAATCTGAGGTTTACCGTTTGTAATACGTTCGTGTCTGGCGTCGTTCCCAACGAGGGAGGATTGATCCCCTCACTGGTTCGGACACGAGCTCGTGCTTCTCCTTTAAGAGGAGCTTTCCCAGAGTATAAATGCAACAGCTGGATTTTCCCTATCACAAGATAAGCTACTTGTTTGGTTTTATAGTCTTGGAGAGTTAATTACTCACCTACTCCAAGACACTAGCCTGATCTATATTGGTGCTTCAGAGCCCTAGAAAAATAAAAATTTCTAAGTTAATTTTACTTTAAGCGTTGATTTTAATAGTTGTTCTTTAAGACAAAGGTGATGGAGATGAAATTTGATGGTGTATAGACTCGACTCCAATTCTCTAAAAAAATGCACCTAAGATGATTTATGCTACTTTTTCGTTTTAATGAATCCTCTAATTAAGAGAGTTGAGAGAATGCAATCTTTTGATAAAGACAACTTTCTTAAAAGACAATCAAAGAAATAATCTCTTTATCTTTTCAAAGCGCACAAAACATGACCACTCATTACTTCACGAAAAATTCCTTTCTCTTTCAAAAACGTCAAATGCTACTCTAAAACAAACTTTGCAAAGGAGAGCTTTTATATTTTCCTATTTAATAAATCATGTAAAACTAATCTAATCAAAAGCAATTTCAAGATCTATGAAAATCTATGAAAAACTCACTCAAAAATCAAATCAAAGGAAATTTACCTAAATTTACCTAACAAGTAAATCTAAGAAGCAAAAGCCTACTAAGATGATTCCGGGACGTTTTACTTGGCAACAATAAGTCCAAGGACTAGTTTATGCAGAATCACAAACTAATCAAAACAAAAATCAAACTCTTTTTGTTCTTTTTTAAAATGAAATTCACAACTTAAGTCAACAAGCTAGATTGAAATTTCGCAAAGAGGCAACACAAAGGTAGGTTGCTCACGCGGGTAGACTTTACTACTGGTCCGACTCCTAAGAAGACTGACAAAACCAGAGATATCTAAGGTTCCACAACTTCTAAAGTCAAAGTCACTACAGGACCAATGCAAAAATCAAACCCTAAGGCTAAAACTTCAATGAATTTCACTAAAACTCTTGATACTAATGAAACAAGTTCAGGTGAAGATTTTTGAAAGATAACCAGTGGATCTGGCAGTAAAGACTAAATGAAAACAAAATCTAAAGGGAAAAAATGGATAAAATGGAAATTTTCTCAATTTTGACAGGGTACGCAGGCAACCTGTTTGACCAGGTGCGTCCATGCTCTGTGTACAAAGATACAGTGCGTACAGGTACGCACTGTGTCTAACTCAGAGGGTGCGTACTACTGAAAAATTAAGAAAAACTAAATTCTAACTTAACTCTAAGCTAGCCCACCCAAAAAAACAGTCAAACAATCAAAAACCAAAAAAGAAATGACTCTTTTCAGATCAAAGTGTCACTCAAAGGAAAAATCAATCACATCAATGGATTCCCTAGTGGAGTCGCCAATTTGTCATGCGGAAAGAGTTATTTTTGCAGACAAACCTAACCTCCCTAGGAGTCTAATACTCTCTAGTGACAAACAAAACAAGCAAGAGCAATCCTTCTCTAAACATACATTATTCTATGAGAAACCAAGTGTTGTTTGATCCTACCTCAAATCCAACGCTTGTTATAGCAGTCCAGCCTTGCTGATCCAGATGAGCTCCTCCTTCACTTTAAGACCTGCATACACTAACAGTCAAATGATTACATAACACCTGCTGAATATTTCATAAAACAAAGCATATTCATCACATAGACCAAGGAGTACATGAAATAATTCATTAACAACAAATCATTGAGAAGAATGGACTTATTTGTATAAGGAAACAAAAAAGGAACCATTACAACCTGAGCTTTGGTGTTGTGCAAGTTCCTCCCAGGGTCCAGCAAGAGTTTTCCTCTACTTTGACAAGCTCACCCACTTCCAAATGCAACAAGAAAGGATGGTAATCTCTCCTGACAAGTTACAATGGAAGTCCTAATTCCAGCAGCATCTACCCTTTGGAATGTTCAGCTTTTAACCTCTCCTCCCTTGGCCCAATGCCTGTATTTATAGTGTTCTAGAGGAAGTTATTGAGTTCCAACATCAATGGGATACTCCCTCTTTTGGATCGGGTAGCTCCTCTCTTGATGGGATAAGTTCCTCTATCATACGGATGCATGAACCATCTGGAGGCGCTCAATACACGTCAAACACTCTTCTAGAAAGCTCTAGAAGTGACCACAAGTAACTTTTTTAAGATGAAACTCGTACTTTTTGACCTTTACAGGAGTACGCACCCATCCCTTGACTTACAGAGCGTACAAGTACGTAGGTATAATGAGCTTGGGATGCGTGCACGCAGGCAAGGTAGAGAGAACCTGCATACCCAGAGATAAACATGATTTTGAATGACTTTCTCTCTTTTTTGAAGTTTGACATGAAGAGCAGAGGTATAAGGATTGACAAGGAGGATAATATGATTATTGATAGAGCCATATTAATTGCAAATAGTCATGGTGACAAATTTCAGTGTAAGAAATTGTAACCAAAGTATTATGATCTGTACAAGTTGTTGAAAAAGATTGGTACTATGGCATACAAATTGGAGCTTCCTGCAGCTTCTCGAGTGCACCTAGTTTTCCATGTTTCATGTTTAAAGAAGGTTATAGCTGACAAGCTCCCAGTTCAAACAATATTGCCAGAACTTGACAAGGAAGGAAAAATTATATTGGAATCGGAAGCAGTCATAGAAACAAGAACTCGACAACTACGAAATCTATCCATTTTAGAGTATCTCATCAAGTGGAAGAACCTATCCGCTGAAGATTCCACATGGGAGGATGATAATTTTATGCAAAAGCTTCCAGAACTACTCAAGCATTGAGGACAACACTTTTTTGAAGGAGAGGGGCATGTCAGGTCCCTATAATACTAGTGATGCCCCCAATAGTATTGTAGTTGTATCCCTTATTAATATTGTTGTGCCCCTATTGTCCCCATATTGTTATTACTGTGCCCCATAGAATCCCTTTATTGTTATTTTTTTGCCTTTGTATTATTACTGTGAGGTCGGCTTGTTTATATTGTGACCCCTTAGACTCCTATATATAGAAAGGAGGTTTTTTCATTTGAATTATCTAAGAAATGTTCATCTATGTAATGTAAAGGAGGTTGCCCCCTCGAAGAGGCTGAATTCTAAGGCATTCATCTATCTTTTCTATATTTTTGTGAGCTGGTTTCATAACACTTGACCGAGGTTCAGAAGTGATTTAGCCAAGAAAATCCTAGTAATATTGGCTCTTTCGGCAACAGTCCGTGGAGCACGAACTGAGGTCTCACTCGAAGTAGTATGGGAGGGTGTTGGAACCAGGTTTCCACACCCTGTGGATGTTTGATGTGTGAGTTTTCCAATGCTTCATCTGTGAATGGTGTCGGGATTGGATTGTGAACACAGGCGTCATTAAGCTTCTTGAGGTCCATGCATATTCTTATTTCGCGTTTCTGTTTTTTCTCCTATACTACCATAAGACTCACCCAATCGGATTCTTCTACTGGTTCAATAATTCTAGCTGCGAGCGTTTTATTTAACTCATCGCAGACCTTTTCTTTATACTTTGGGTTCAATCAGTAAGGTCACTACTTAACTGTATTTGTGTCCAATTTCACCATGATCTTCATCATCCCTAAGTCTCCAATGATCCATTTCAAGTCTGTGATTTTGGTCAATAACAAGTCTTGATATTCGTGGAGTAACTCAGTGACCTTATCTACTGTAGCGTCATCCCAATAATCGCTAAGTGTCACATACATCCGCTCTGCTTCTGAGCCAATGTTTACCTGCTTTATTTTAAGTGGTGCGGTGATGTTGGGATCCTCAATTGGTGGTCTTTGAACCTTGGGACAGGCTTTGGTTTCTGGAATATTAATACTGCGGGGGTCATCATCATCCTCTTCTACCTGCACATTATAACATTCTAGGGTGCTACTTAACTGGATCGCCCATATTGTTTGAAGAATTTCCAATGGCTCCTAAATTATTTTGAACATGGTGGCTTTTACTGCTTGCAGCGCATCATCAACAGTATCCAACGACTAGTCTTCAAAGGTGAATGTTAGCAAAAATCCCTCGCACAAGACATCCCATTTTCCTGTACCATACCGGAGTTCTATCTCAGTATAGCAGTTCATGGGTATGACATCCAAGGTATGTTAGAATAAGTGTACCATTCAGGCTGTGGCTCTTCCCCGTAGACCTTGGTCCATTTCGCAAGGTGCGTGCGTGGATCATCTCATCCATCATACCTGTCTTCCAACTGGAGTTTCGGTTTCCCAAATTGTAGGCTCATCATCCTTCTACATTCATGCTAGTCATCAGAATTTCCTTGATGTGTAGCCCACCATCGTGTGAGTGTTGCACGCAGTGCCCATTTCAACGCATCGAACTGCTGTTGTTCTTGTAATGCACTTTCAAATTTTCTCAAGAACTCATCCACTGCTATCAATCCATCATATGTTAGCAAATCTCTTACCTCTGTTGTCACGCAATGTGGTGATATAATCATCATGTTGCAATTCGTCATTGTCACTTTGTTCAATCGATTCTACCAATGCTCTACTTCTTCGTCTAAATCCGAAGTACAGGAGCTTTCGTGTTGCCACAAGATTCTCCCATCTATAGTTGGATTCACCCAATCCTGGTCCCACACAGTTATCTTGTAAATACAATCCAGTTCATTGTTGATTTCATCGTCGCACACTTGTTCAATGTAGCACTCTCCTTCGGCTAGGTCCAATGGGACTACTACGCATAGCGAATTCTTCTCGTATATCATCTTTCACTTCTTCAAGTTGATGACTCCATTCATATCAGTGGCCCAGTATATTCCTAACAACGCGGGATAGGGATTTCTATCATCGACAATCTCTATGAATTCAAAATCCGTCTGTGTGCTCGCGCCTTCAATATCGACTGCTACCCCTTGTAATATCCCCATGGGAAAAAATTTATGTTTGTTCGCCATTCATAATTGAATAGGTGACCATTGTAATATGAGCCTTCCCATGCATTCCCATGTTTGCTACGGTAACACATTCGTGTCCGAACCCAGATTTAGGATTACATGATCCATTTATTACTCACCAATCTGCATAGTCAATCTCATTTCCCTCCTAGTGCACAATGCATGCTTCCCTAACTTCTAGACTCTCACGGTTCTCCTGACCCCATGCACCTGGTGATCAACTCCTGTAGCCCCTTGACTGCTTTGTTGTTGCGCAACAATTTTATGCATGTCTCGAGAAAGTTAGTAAGCATTGAAGGATCCATTCCTGTCTCTGGTTGATCCTTACTACCTAAAGTGGAGGCATCCGTGAAGCTCTTCTTAGCTTCCATGAATGTCTCCTTTGCACGTTATAAGTCAAACTTAGGCTCCTTTGCAAGAGCCTTACGAACCCATGTATCTTCCTCTGGCTACTTCCCCTTATCCTCTCTCGTGGTCACACCGCTTCTGAGCATCATGTTTACATTTGGGTCTTCTTCACGCGGTTCAGAACTCATCATTTGCATATTCTGAGTCGAAGGAGGCTATAATACCCCTTTTTCGCGCATCTGTGTGATCAACGTAGGACAATCTATTGTTTCATGATCAAACTAGGCACAATACAAACAAGATATCCTTGTCAGGTTGGTGCAATAATGGGCATAGTGCCCTGGTCCTCCGCAATTGTAACAAATTAACTATCTGTGGCCCCTTCCTGGTCCCATTCCTCCTCTTCCTTGGCCTCGTCCCTGAAATCTAGCATGTGCCACCCCCGCAACTGGGTCAAGGGCTCGCATTTTTGTCTACATCCTATAGGCTAGCCAATCCATTGTTAGCTTGTAGCTACGACAACTGCACTCGTCGTGGCCTACCAACCTATAGAAATTACAAAAAAATTGTTGGGGAGTCTGTGTATACTTCTGCAAGTAATGAAAATTATCCGTCATGTGTTTTCCTCCTATCTCATAGATTTCACACCATAATGTGGGTGTCGCACTTGGCCTTGAATGTGCCTCTAGTCTCAACGGCATTGCCCCGCCTCCTTCCAAATAGTTTGTGAATAATGGACAGTGATCCTTGTCATGGCCCTGGGCTTTGCATTTTATGCACCATACCTCCTCGTGTGCCTCTGGTCGCGGTTCCCTATCCTGCTTCAAACTTTGCATTTCTGAGCATAGATTCTATAGTTATGCATGGATTTGTTGAACTTCCAACCTAGGGTCTTGTATCGGGGTCTCATGAAACCTCATCGCCTTTTTCAACGCTTCGGCCTGGGTGGAAATTTTTTGTTGTGACAATGTCGTCCTCAAGTGCGGTGTCACAGATGCCACAAACCATATGCGATTCTGTGCATCCGTTAGCGTCATATTGGCCTTGCAAATCGTACTCTTCAATCTTTGGTCCAAATATTAGGGGGTCTCGCCTGGAAGCATCACGATCTCCTTAAACCCGATGATTGATTGTGTTTCTAACTTTGGCCTGCTGAATTCCCTTTTTAGCGTGATCTGGATTTCCAGTATTCTTGGATTTGGGTGGTTGTTAGAGTGCTTGATATACCATGTCAGCGTGCGATCCTACAACGCACTCACCAATGTAGCCTTCTTAAGATTGTCGTCCATGATACCTTGCGCTTCCCATACTTCTCTTACCATTAACCAGCATTGGTCTGGATCTTCATTCCCTACCCCTCTGAATACTCGTAGTTTGATCACATTCACCACACTGAACTGTGGAGGTGGATTGGGTGGAGCTGGAGGTGAGGGAGGTGAAACGGGTGGTGGCGTGGGTGGAGGTTGTAACTGCGGAATACATTGTCTTATCAAACTGACCGCGCTTCTCAGAGAGACCTTAGCGAGCTCTTCCTTGCTCTCTCGCAAAGGTGAAATTAAGGGACCATTTCCTAGTTCTTCACTACTTTTATAGATCTTTCCGCTCCGCGTTGTCCCAAACATTAAGGTATTCTCATGACCCTCTTTTCACACAATAGCATCTTAATCCAAGTATTTAAAGACTTAATATACTTACCTCGCGGTCCTTTAAGAAAGTGTCGATCTACTTTGCTATCACTCACGGTCGTGTCTACCGCAAACTTAGTGATAAATCCCCCTATTATCTTGTCGAGCCAATAGTCCATAGCTCGCGCGATCTTATCTTTTAATGCCTCTAGTCTACACACCAATTCCGGAGTCCACACTATTGGTTTGTTGAGCTTACACCTTCCTTGGCTATCAGCTAACCTTGCGATCCACTCATACAGTTCAAAAGGAAAGGGCACAAAGAATATCTCATGGATTTTCGTATACACATAGTGCTCGAGCCACTTTTTCTCAGATACTTGCAGAGTTCTGTTTTCTTGTGTCGTGAACTCGTGAATCTTCACTCTTTAATTTCCTTCTTTGTTGGGTTCCAGTGGCATGACATTAGACATCCCTTAGGTAGATCTTGGTCCTAGCAATGGAACCATTTGTTGGCTTAGTGGGGCTTAACCCAGGTTCAGAAGTGATTTAGCCAACAAAATCCCTGTACTATTGGCCCTTTCGGCAATAGTCTATGCAGCACAGACTGAGGTCTCACCTGAAGTTGTATGGGAGGGTGTTGGAACTAGGTTTCTACACCATGGGTATGTCTGATATGCGATGATAGGGACGTGCTCAAACCTTAGCGCTTATAGGGCTACACGCACCTGCAGATGCGTTACGTCCTGTGTTACTGCCTTCGCGCAACTCTAACCACAGCGCGACCCATGTTGCTCATCCAAGTCTTCCTTAATTAGGTTTTTTTTGCTAATTACTTAGAATATTTTCATACATAAACATTCAGACAAGTATTTATCAAGGGCGCGCATATAAATAAATAGATAACACTTAATGTATAATATCGAAAATATAGATCCATGACTAGATGCACGATATTCTGAATCCAACTTATCTTATTAAGATCTTTTCAAGTTCAATTCAAGTACAGACCCAACTCCACCCTACGCACTCAGTTGCAGGGGTCCGCGCACTCAGCTGCAGACTCTACTAGACCTCTGCACACTTAGCTGGAGAGCCTCCTCCTACTACTATGACCCAATACTCTTCAAATCCACTTCTATTCTCTAATCATGCCTTCGCATCTATCTACTTACTTATTCCCCAAAAACTTGATTTACACTTAGAGCCTCACTCTATTTATACAATCCCATGGTCTGCAGACCGTGGGTAGGCCAACACAACTTTACATTAAATTACATTATTTTAGGGCGGAAAACCCAATGACTCATCCTAGAATTTCGCGCTCTACGCCTGTACTTCACAGACGCTTTACATGACATTGACCAAAACTCTGGCTTTAAGCCCCAAACACATGCTATGGGGGGATCCACTACCCAACAGGCCTACTCTTTTTTCTGATGTCTATAAAATAATGATTAGTTGTCATGAATGTCAGATTTTTCAAGGAAAAAGAAAACTTTGACCATTGCCATTGCAACCCGTTTTAGTCACGGCTCCTTCCCAACAACAGGGTCTTCATTTTATTGGGGAAATCCATCCTTCATCATTTGCACAAGACAAATGGATCCAAATAGCCACAAAATACTTTAATAAATGGATTGAAGCAATTCCAACTAGGCAACCTATTAATTCTGTTATCATTAAGTTTATGGAATCTAATATCTTGTCTAGATTTGGCTGTCCACAGAAGATAATCATCGATAATGTTGTTGCTTTTAAGTCTAGGAAGAGGATGAAGTTTTGTGAAAGTTTTGGATATCAATAAGAAAAACTGGCAGAAAAAGCTCATTAATGCTTTAGGGAAGATAGAGTCAGTAACAAGAAGTCCATAGGCAGGTCTCATTTTTAGTTGGTGTACGGGATTGATACTGTTTTTCCTTCATCCCTTGCTATCCCGGCCATGAAAATTTTGCAAGAATTGGATAGAAAAACAAATGATATGCAATGAAGAATAAGTCATATGATCCATTTATAGAAACTAGGGAAGAAGTTTTTCAAAATACTTATAAACTTCAGGAAAGAATGAAAAATATTTATGATCACAAGACTAAAGAAGATAATTTCAACCTAGTTGATGTGGTTCTTCGTTGGTATGCAAGAAATGAAGAAAATTGAAAACACGATAAGCTTAAAAATTTATGGAACCAACGGTACGCATTCTCTGCTTTTAGAGGAAAGAATGCTTATCTGTTGGAGGAAATGAATGGGAAATATTATTCTGGAGGAGTGAACAATGGTAGGCTTCTAAAGAACTACTATACCTGAAGAAATTTCTGCAAATTTTCATTATCATTGTATATACCATCTTACTTTTCATGTCCAAGTGTGAAGTAGCTATCATAGGAGTTTGAAGCCTTAGGAGAAGGCAATAAGGCTTCTTTGATCAACTTCTGGTTTTAATTTTTTTAGGTCATGTCATTTTAAATAGTCGCTCAATTTTTAGTTTGAGTTTGGTCTTTTGCATTTTGACTCCATTTCCCAATGAATAAGGTTGCCTCGTCTATGGTGTTCTTGACACCTCCAAGGAGCTCCCATCCCCAGCTAGAGCCAATGTTAGTGCCTGTCAGCCATCTCAGTCACCGGTGATCAAATGTGTTCTTACAATTTTTTTTTTTTTACTACTAGGGCCTTGGGTCAAATTTGTATGGTTTCAAATAGCTTTTCAATAAAAAATTGGTCACTGGTTAGGAAGGTCTAGTCTTTACTACTCCTTTCAGTTCCATGGTCAAAAAAAAAAAAACTTCTAGAGCGATGATTTTTCAAAGGACCATGAGGTAAGTACGTAAAATCTCTGACTACTTGGATTAAAATGTTGTTGTGCAAAAACCGGGTTATGCAGTTACCTTGATTTTTGGGACTACATGAAGTGGAAAAAGTTACAGAAATGAAGGAAATAAGGGTCTGAAGTATAGCCCCTTGATTTCACCACCACAAAGGGACGAACAGGGGATAGTGAAGGTCTCTCCACAAAGTGCTATTCAATTGATAAGACAAGGATTTCTGTGAATACCACCTTCGCCCACACCACCTCCATCTTCACCGCCATCACCTCCAGCTTCACCCATACCACCTCCACCACAACCGCGATTCAGTATGGAAAACACAGTGAAGTTGCCTTTGTTCAAAGGCTTGGGGAATGAGGACCCAGACCAATTTTGGTTCGCTGTGAGGGTTGTATGGGAAGCTCAAGGTGTTACTGATGATAACATAAAGAAGGCAACACCAGTTAGTGCTCTACAAGATTGCATGCTAACCTCGTATATTAAGTACTCCAGCGATAACCCGAATGCTAGAGTAGTGGACATCCAAACAACACTAAATAGGGAGTTTAGCAAGCCTAATTGGGAAGTGCAGTCGATTGTGGGATTCAAAGAGATCATGATGCTACCAGGTGAGATGCCCTGGGAACTAGATCGGAGGCTGAAATGTATGATCCGTGAAGCCAACATGAATTTGACAGATGGATAGCATTACGAGTGGTTTTTAGCTTCGCTGCTACCACATTTAAGGAGTTCGCTATCGCATCAGAAAATAACAACTCATACAGAGGCCTTAGAGATTGCAATGAGGCTACATGAGAACCTGATGTACGATCATAATCTAGGAGTTCAGTAGATCCACGCAAAGCTGAAGATTTTGTGCTTTGAGATGCAAATATTGAAGCAGGATAGGACAGTTTGGCCAGAGGTATGCGAAGAAGTATGGTGCGTGAAATGAAAGAGTCAAGGTCATGACAAAGACCACTTTCTGGTCTTTACAAATTACCTTGTAGGAGGAGGACCAATGCCTTTAATGCGAGAAGCTTAGGCAGGACCTTGCGTGGTGCCTGCTTTGTGGTGCACTATCTGTCAAATAGCCGGAAAACATGCCACGGATAACTGCCACTTGTTACAGAAGTATACACAAACTCTGCAACAGTTGTTCTGCAACTTTTGTTGGTCAATGGGACATGAAGAGCGTACTTGCAGGAGCTATGAATTAATGATGGATAGAACTCCCACCTATAGGGTTCAGGCTAAAACGTGGCCCCTTTACCAAAATGTAAGGATGGCGCAAATAGGATTTCAGGGGCGCGGACGAGGTTGAGGCAGAGAAGGACCCAGTAGATGTCATGGATAGTTGATTTGCTACAATTGCAGAGGGTCAGGACACTATGCCCACAATTGCACTAATCCAATGCACCTGTTGTGCAAGTATTTCACGCTATTTTATCATGAAATAAAAGATTGTCCTACACTAATAGCAAGGATACGTGACAAAGGAGCGCTACCGCCTCCCTCAACTTAGAACTTGCAGATGATGAGGTCTAAGCTGCGTGAGGAAGATCCGAACATAAATATAGTGCGCCGAAGTGGAATCGCGATGGGAGATGACAAGGGAAAACAACCAGAAGACAATACCTGGGTTGGCAAAGCCCCGACGAAAGTGGCCGAGTTCAATTTGGAACACACCCAGGGAACCTTCATGGAAGCTAAGAAGAGCTTCACTGAAGCCTCAACTTTAGGAAGAAAAGATAAATCGAAGCTGGAGATGGACCCCTCTATGCTAACAACTTTCCTCCAAACCTGTATGAAGTTATTGCATGGCAGTAAGGATGTGAAAGGGTTACATGAAATTATCAATAGATGTGTTGGGACTGCACTAGGTGAACCACACATAGTATATAAGATTGGAAAGTATAAAACAAGGATGTGGCATGAAATGAGACTTAGCGCATAGATTGGAGAATATGAAATGGATCAAGTAATTTTCGATTTAGGATCAGATCTGAATGTTCTACCAACATGGGAGCGAATGGGAAGACATATGCTGCAATGTTCTCCAATTCAGCTAACGATGGTGAATCAACAGAAAATAATACCCATGGGGCAGCTGTAGGGAATAACCATGGATATTGAGGGAGCAAGCATGCTGGCTGGATTTTGAAGTAATAGAGATTATTGATGACAAAAATCCCTGCCCCGTGCTATTAGGAATAGATTGGGCCACTTATATGAATGGGGTAATCAATTTGAAGAAGAAGAATATGATCTTTGAGAAGAAATCACTGCGTGTAATAATACCCTTGGATCTTGCTGAAGGATCGCGCTATACAGAGCCGGTCTGCGACTAGGAGAGTGATGATGATGTTGGCTTCATCTATAAGATAATAGTGATACCAAGACTGGGTGAATCCCACCGCAGAAAGGTGTATTACATGGGAGCGCGAGAGCTCCTGCACTTTGGACTTCAACGAAGAAATAGAACACTAGCAGAATCATTTACACGAAGTAACTATGTTGAATTACAACATGATGACCTAGTCGCTGCACTGTGTTTTCTCAAAGGAAAGAAATATGCCTATTTATTATGGCCTAAATGAGGTAGATACCTTTTTGGATGCATTTGAGAAGGAGGTGCCAGAAAAGAAATGATTCCAGGCCTTGGACTAGGCACGACGCGCTACACCCGCAAGATGGTGGGGTACGCACAAGGGGAGTTTTTGATGATTGGTGTGAATGTAGGAAAAACAAGTATGATGCAACTGAAAAAACAAGTATGATGGGTAGAATGATCCGCACACATGGATGCAGGCCTATGAAGAAAAGCCCCAACCTGAGTAGGTGCACCTATACTCCACGCTAAAGTACCGGTCAATAAGCCTGTGTTGGGGGGGCGCATTTGCAAATGGCTATTATTGTTCCAGGAATATGATTTTGAAGTTGTTGTGAAGCCTGCACGATTAAATGCGGGACTTGACCATCTGTTGCGCATCAAGATAATTTGGAGGAAGGATTACCTGACGCGCAACTTTTTGTTGTGCACGTCGCAGATGGACATTTCGAGGATATAATACTCTTCTTAACGACTGGAACTACGCGAAGGTATGTACCTAAGTCTGAACGAATCAGCTTCCTTGCGGACACTCATGGGGGCGCTGCAGGAGGACATTATACAAGAAGAGCAATCGCGTAGAAGATTCTACACGCAAGGTTGTTGTGGCCAACCCTTCATCAGGATTCAAAAGCGTATTGCAGGGCATGTGATGTATGTCAAAGGAAAGGTAGGCCATCGTGGAGGGATGAAATGCCTTTGAATCCACAAATGACATTGCAACCTTTTGAAAAGTGGGCAATAGATTTTGCAGGACTGATTCAACCACAAGGAAAGATAGGTGCAAGGTACATTATCACTGCGACAAAGTACTTGACTCATTGGGCAGAAGCGCAACCGGTACACACTTGATGAGTGATCGGGGTACGCGCTTTTTGAATGAAACAATCAGCTCACTAATGGAGGAATTTTAGGTGTATCATCAAAAGAACATACCTTATCACCCACAGGCTAATGAGACAGTGGAGGTGTTCAACAAGGTACTGGAGACCACGTTGACCAAGGTATGCAATGCTTAATGAAATGATTGGGACCTATGCATACGTGCAGTGTTATGGGCTTATCAGATGACATGAAAAAAACTAACAGGACAGACACCCTTTAGGCTAGTATACGGGGTTGAAGTGGTGATGCCTATGGAATAAATTGTCCCTAGTTTGCATATAGTAGTGCTCACAGGTATGACAGATCGTGGTGCCCTAGAAGAGAAACTCGCGCAGTTGGATGAGCTGGAAGAAGAGAGATCTTTTACTGGATTTCACTAGCAGGTCAAAAAGCAGAGTGAAAAGGCATGGCATGATTGACATATTAAGCTACGCACCTTTAAGGTGAATGACTTGGTGTTGTTGCATGACAGTAAGTTTAATAAATTTCCAGGGAAACTCAAAATGCATTGGCTAGGGCCGTATGTTATTAAGGAGATTATCGATGGTGGCATGGTCCATCTGGTTAAGTTAAATGGTGATCCCTTCCCAAGAAAAGTGAATGGCAGTCATTTGAAGCCATACACAGGTGGCTCGACCATCTGACTAGCCAACAGAAGCATAGTCGTAGTGCTCTAGGTAGCTGAAAGTAGGCATGGGACTATAAACTACACTGCCCAGGAGCGGTGTGATGTTAAGATTGCATGAAGCAGTGAAGTGTCATAGGGTCCACAATAGTGCAAAGACAGCTGCGCTAGCGTGTAGGTCTTCCAGAAAGTGACCGTTAAAGTCACTAGTCACTATACTTGAACTAGTCTACAATCAGGTCATTGTGGAAGATTGGGAATAACTATTTCTTGAAGAATCCAATCTTAGCCTGGCTTGTGGGGTTGGAAATAAGACTCAGATGGCTATCACAAGTCAAAATTTCAGAGACACAATAGCCTTAGTATCGAGCTCTTAAAAAGGAAGAAAAATATGTGTGTGTGTTTTTTTTTAAAATTTGCAGAAGTATTGTTTGAAAATAAGTTTTAATTGATTCATGAGGAATAAATATCGTTATTTGATTCCAAAATTACTCGAATAAAGAAAATGGAAATGCCTATCAAGAAACCAAAAATCTCTACTATGATTCATGAAGAAGACAAAGAAATGCAACATCATATATCAAAATTATGAGACCAAGTGCAACAAATTTCTCTCTCGCAAAGAGTAACAAAAAATGAATTGGAAGCGATGAATGTTAAGATGAATGCAAAAGGCAACATGGATGGCTTGAAGGATGGTTTAAAAGAAGATATGAGAGTCTTTAAAGTAGACATGGACGTGATGAATGTCAAATTGGAAGGGTTGACAAAGTTGTTTCAAGAAAGGCTTCGTAGTAGTAACAAGGTAATCCATGAAAATCATGATGAGGACAAAAGGAATATGAATTATGATTTTATAGACTCCAATGTTGGTTTTAAGAACCACCACATTCCAAATATTGATATGATGAATTTTTATGGCAAGGATCGAGTAATATGGCTACTACGGATGGAGCAATATTTTGACCTCCATGGTGTGCAACACATAAAGAAGGTATGCATTGCAACTTTATATTTAAAACCCAATTAGTTTGTGATCTAGGTGGACCTTGGTGGCCACCTGCCAAGTCAACCTAGACCCCCACCATTGTGTCTCTCAGCATTTTTAGTTTGCTTAATTGTAGCACAACTTACTATTTTTAGCAGTTTTTCGGGTCCTGAACTTCTGGAGCTGTTTTGAGGCCCTAAACGATTTTTTTTGGGAAATATGGGGGCAACATGGGTCCATGGACCCATGTATTCCTTCCCAAAGTCGTCGTGCTCGAATAGATCTTTCTAATGAGCTATTGTATGCGTCAAATGGAGATCGTATGCCAAAGTTACGACCCCGGGAAGTTGATGTACCAATTTACCCAAATAGGGCCCACAGTTTGGTGTTTCATCTTCTCGGGTTAGGTTTTGGAATGTTAAGGGTTTTCCATTATTTCTCAACAATAAATAGACCTTCGAGCCTCATTGTAACATAGTTCAGAGGCATGTAGCTACCACATCTCTTCTCAAAGATAAGCTACCATCGCCCTAGCTGGTTTATTTCCGTTACTGTTTGTAAGCATATTTCAGTATTTTACATGAATGAAATGAAGTATTATTTCCGCTGCATATCTGTGTTTATGGTTATCTCTATAATTTATTGCATTCCTCTTTAAGTTCGGATCAGTGGTATCAGAGTAGTCTGCTTTTTCTTTGTTTTTCTTTGCATGTCCCCAACGAGGTCGGGATATAAGGAGTTAGGGTTTGAATTGGTCGAACGTTTGCAAGACCAGCCTCGCAAATCCCAATGGCCTCCCATGGTGGATGAGAAGAAAGACGAGGGGGAAAGAGATCCTATCAAAATCTTTCTTGAAGAAGCCATCGAGCGACAACGAAACGCGATGATGGACAGCTTTGCCCAGATCCTTTAGCGGCTACCCAGAATCGACGAATCGGCTTCCAGCAGCTACTCTGGAAACGCCACACCCTTTAAGGTACAAGTTAATTTTGAAATCCCCATATTCAAGGGTCAGATAGACATAGATGCCATATATAAATGGTTAAATCTGCTAGAGGGTTATTTTTCTATTCATGAATTTTTGAGTCAAGAAAAGATTGCTTTCGCTCTTCTCAAAGCAACCCCCCACGTCAAGGATTGGTGGGAAACCTACTGCGAGCAGAAGGATGAAAGTACCGGCTCACTATTTTCAGCCACACCCACTTGGAATTCATTCCGAGATGCCATCAAGGAGTAGTACTACCCTGTCGGAAGCTATTAGGATGAATACATAAAGTGGACCACGCTGCAGCAGGGAAGGGACCAAGACATGCCGGAGTTCACCAATCTTTTCCATACCCTTCGCACAAAGTTGGGTATCAAGGATTCAGAGCGGCATTTGATACTCAAATACTGCGGCTACCTGCACAAGTACATCCAGGAAGAAATAGAATTCCTGAACATCTCCTCACTCGGCATAGCATACCGATATGCCATCAACGTCGAGTAGAAGTTTAAACAAAAGAAGCCAGACTTTGGGTCTGCGAATCCAATGCTAGGGAAAGGTGCCCCTAAACCACAGAATAAAGGACAAAGACAAGGCAGGCCAACCCAAGATAACCCGCCAAAGCTGCAAGAAAAGAATAATGCCGCGAAGTCGAAAAAGGACACAGGAAAATGGTGTGAGTTCCGTAATAGCTCCACTCACAACACAAGTGAGTGTCGGGCCAAGCAGTCACTGGTGGCTGAGCTAAAGGTTTCAGAATTAGATGCATGTTCCGACTCTGAATCAGAACTCGATAAGGGGAATGAAAAAGTGAAGTAGATCATTGATGTGGATCCCAATCCCATTGTTGCTACCGCCAAGATCCAGAAAAATGAACTTGAAGATCCAAAGGAGGAGCGTCTCTTCCACTCCTAGATGTGGGTAAAGGGCTCCCCACTATAGTTCATTTTCGATAGCGGTAGCCAAAAGAACCTCATTTTGGCAGAGGGCGTGAAGCGGTTGAGCTTACTGACCATAGCACATCCACAACCGTACACCATCGGGTGGCTTCACCAAGGACGTGATCTTCGCGTGAGCCAACAATGTCGCCTTCCATACAACATCAAGCCCTTAACGGATGAGGTATTGTGTGACATTGCTCCCCTTGAAGTTTGTGATGAATTATTAGGACAATCATACTTGTGGAAGTGACATGCTGTGTATGAATCAAGGCCCCATGCTATTATTATTACATTGGGAAATAAGTTGTACAGGATACTAGAAGTACCACTGCCTACCGCCATCTCTTTGATTAGTGAAAAACAATGCAGTAAGCTCATTTCTAAAACCGGGAAATTTGTTTTCCTGATGATACGCCCTCAAGGAAAGAAGAAGACGGTGGCCATGGCCTCTAGATAGGACCCCTTCGCACGACAACTACAGATGGACAAGGTCATGGAGGAGTATGAGGACATCTTCACCTCCCCTGCAAGGGTTCCTCTGCACTGTCAGGTCAAGCACTCCATTGATCTGACCCCAGGTGTGCCACTACCCAATGGACCAATTTATTGGTGCTCCATTCTGGAGAATGATTTAATCAAGAGGCAGATTTAGGAGCTCTTGCAGAAAGGTCACATCCGTCCGAGTTCATCGCCTTCTGGGAGCCCGATCGTGTTGGTACAAAAGAAGGATGGGACTTGGAGACTCTATATTGACTACCGGGCACTAAAAAAGATCACTATCCGTAATAGTTACCCAATCCCGCGGATTGATAACCTCCTGGACCAACTAGAGGGGGCAAAATATTTCAGCAAGATAGATCTGAAGTCAAGATATCACCAGGTACCAATCAAACCCTCTGATGTGTAGAAGACTGCCTTTAAAGCTAAGGAGGGCCTTTTCGAATGGTTGGTTATGCCTTTTGGATTTATGAATTCTCTTGCAACCTTCATGAGGCTAATGGATGACATCTTGTGGCCATTCACCAACTCATTTGTAGTGGTATACTTTGATGACATTCTGATCTTCAGCCAAAGTTGGGAAGAGCACCTCCACCACATCCGACAGGTTCTCCAAACACTGTGGCAACACAAGCTATGTGCCAATTTGGAGAAATGCACTTTTGGCATGACCCGGGTTTAGTATTTGGGATACATTATTGATGAACAGGGGGTGCATGTGGATCCAGCCAAGATCCAAGTCATTCGGGATTGGCCATCTCCAGTCACTTTGACAGAGTTCCGCAGCTTTCTAGGTCTTGCCAACTTCTACCACAGGTTCATGTTGGGGTTTTCTCATATCACTTGGCCCTTGAGTCAAGTCACCAAGGGAGGAGCGAAAGCAAAATTCTTTTGGTCTGAATCTCAACAGAAGGCATTCATAGAGTTGAAAGATCGCCTTTGCACGAAACCAATGCTCGCATTACTAGATTTACGACAACCATTTAAGGTCGAGACAGATGCCTTTGACTATGCTATTGGGGCAGTCCTTACTCAACATGGGCATCCAATGGCATATCATAGTGAAACACTTTCAGACACAGTACAGAAGTATCCCACTTATGATAAAGAAATGTATTCCATTGTGTAGGCCTACTGACAATGGAAGCATTACATTTTGGGGAAGGAAACGGTCATCCACACAGACCACCGACCCTTGCAGTTCATACAAACCCAAGGGAAATTACAGAATGATTGCCATCAGAAGTGGTCTACATCCCTACAAAAATTCCACTTGAATATCAAGTATAAGAAGGAAAGCACCAATAATGTTGCAGATTGCCTTGGTTGACCACCGATCATGGCGTTAACCACCGTGCCCAACTCTTGTGGGCACGAGACTTCTAATTGGCTACTTCTCTACGAAAGCAACCCAGAATTTGGTCACACATACCAGACACTCTTGGAGGGTCGGTATGTTCCATATTTTCACCTCCAGGATGCCCTATTATGCCACCAGGGTCACCTTTGTGTTCCTTCAAGCGAGCGTGCCAAGATGATTTGGGAAGCTGTTATGAAACCAGCTCAAAAAAGATAGAAAAGATAGATCAACGCCTTAGAATTCAGCCTCTTCGAGGGGGCAACCTCCTTTACATTACATAAATGAACAATTCTTGGATGATTCAAATGACAAAACCTCCTTTCTATATATAGGATTCTAAGGAGTCACAATATAAACCAGCCGAACTAACAATAATAATATAAAGCCACAAAAATAACAATAAAGGGATTCTATGGGGCACAGTAATAACAATATGGGGGCAATAGGGGCACAACAATATTAATAAGGGGTATAACTACAATAGTAATGGGGTAATCACTAGTATTATAGGGACCCAACAACTTGTGACAATAAGGAGAAAATACAGAAATAGTTAGCTTTAGATTTAATTTTAGAAATAGCTTTATTTTATTTTGCCTAGAAGAAGGACGGTCATTTAAACTGTATCCTAAATATTTGTAAATAAGTTATTTTTAAACATAGTTAGTAGTATTTAAACCCTTCTCATGCATTTAGAGAAGGGTCCAGAAATTTATCAAAAACTTGTCCTCAGAACATGCACTTTTGCACCCTTCGAGGAGGTTTTGGTGAATGAATGGAACAAGATTTGTTGATTTTTGCATCTGATATCTGGTACTGATGTTGCACTTCTGTACTCTTAGTTGATGTTGGATTGAGAAGAGATAAATCGCTATTGCTTGAAGCTCATGAGTAGAACTAGTTATAAATGGTACTTCTATCTCTTAACTGTTTCTATCCCCTGTGTTAGAGTGACATTTAAGCTCAATTGTTTATATGTTAACGCTTGAATGCCTGAGTTATCATTTGGCTCTTTTTACGGTGATAGTTATTTATTTATGCTTGATATATGAACAACTTATTATGCGATATGTTTTTTGCAACTGTTTCGCCTAACTTTTTATGCGAAGTGGTTCATCTATATTGAATTATTTTCTTATAATAGTTGAATGATCTTTATTACCGATTGTTATCTGAAATCATTTTAGATCGTATATCAGAAGAATCATACCCCGGGTTAGTATAGATTTAGATGTTGTTTCTTTTTTAGAATACAATTACATGTCATTAGATTAGAATTAGAAGTAGATCACCTCAGTTAGAATCTTTTAAAGCCAAGAACATAAATCAATCTTACACACACACAAATTGGGAAACTGGTCCCATTATCCCCGGACCAGGCGGGTATCCCCCTTGTTGTTGACCCGATTTTTGGGGCTTCAACACCTCCTTCCCAACCGTTGCTATAATATGATCTACCTCTCTGGTTGGAGGTGGAGGATGAAGATGAAGTTTATTCTACACCACTTTGTGCATTAGAAATCACCATGGGAGGAAAACCGCAAGGATGATATGATTGAAATTTTGATTTAGAATCCACCTCCCAGTGTATTGCCATTAGAAGACATAGTAAGAGAAACCCAAAACAGCCCCTCAAATGATCTCTTTGTGGCCAACCCTACTTCTCTCTGTGTAAAAAATATAGAGTTCGAACTAGAAAGAACATTAAAAATCAGTCCATCCCTATCTCCTTCCCAGGATAAAGAGCTATGCAACCTACTATGAAAACATCTAGATGCCTTTGCCTGGAGTTATAAGGAAATGAAGGGAGTGCACCCTTCAGTATGTAATCATCATATATACATCAAGGAAGACTGCAAGCCTGTCAGGAAGCCTCAAAGGGGGATGAACCCAACACTTCAATATATTGTCAAGGAAGAACTGTAGAAATTGCTTGATGTAGGATTCATCTATCCCATTTTTTACAGTGAATGGATCTCTCCTTTGGTGCTAGTGCCAAAGAAAAATAGTAAGTGGAGAATCTATGTTGACTATCGGGAATTGAACAAAGCCACTAAAAAGGAACACTTTCCTTTACCTTTCATAGATCAAGTGTTAGACAGTCTGGTAGCGAAAAAGTTTTTCTCCTTCCTAGATGGGTTTAGCCGTTACAATCAGATGCAAATCAGTCTGGAAGATCAAGACAAGACCACTTTCACTTGTCCTTCGGGTACCTTTGCATAGTGGGTCCTTCCTTTTGGTTTGTGCAATGCTCCAACCACTTTCCAAAGAGCGGTATTGAGTATATTTTCTAAACGATTTCATGATGTAGTAGAAATATACATGGATGGTTTTACTCCTTATGGCTCTAACTTTCAGGAAGATTTATCTAACCTAGGAAAAGTTCTAGATAAGTGTATTGAGATGAACCTGTCCCTCAGTTTGGAAAAATGTGAATTTTTGATGACTGAAGGGACTGTGCTAGGTCATGCAATATCTCAACAAGGACTGTATGTGGACCTCAACAAAATTGCCATCATCCAAAGGGTCCCACCTCCTCAAAAGGTGAGAAATGTCAGAAGTTTCCTAGGCTTATCTGGATATTATAGGAGATTCTTTAAAGACTTCAGCAAGATAGCCTCTCCTTTGTTTAGCCTCCTATGCAAAGATGTTGAGTTCATATGGTTGGAAAAATGTCAAGAAGCCCTAGATGCCTTGAAGAGAAAGCTCGTGACTGCCCCAATTCTCAGAGGCCCAAAGTGGGCCCTACCATTTGACATTCACACAGATGCTTCAAACAAAGTGATATTAGTAGCCTTAGGACAAGTTGATGAAAAGTTACCTTATGCCATATACTTTATAAGCAAAAACTTGTCAACGACAAAGTTAAACTATACAGTGACTGAGAAGGAACTCCTAGTTATCATGCATTCCTTAAACAAATTCAGACATTATATCACAGGCTATCAAACCTTTGTGCACAATTATCATGCTGCAATTAGATATTAAATGAACAAACCAGATGTAAATACTCGCATTATTAGATGGTTGCTTTTATCGCAGCAATTTGATTTGACAATTATTGATAAGCCTGGTAAAGAGAATGTTGTTGCTGACTTTTTTTCTAGAGTGAATTTGCCTGCAGGTGAAGAAGGAATGGTGGATGACCAAATGCCAGATACACACATATTTGCTATATCAATACTCTCTCCATGGTTTGCTGATATAGAAAACTACTTGGTTTCAGCACAGTTCCCACCATTCCTGTCCTCAAAAGAGAAGAGCGGGATAGTAAGGAAACGCGGCCCCTTCACCTGGATTGGAGGCAATATCTTCAAACTTGGACTAGATCAGATCTTGAGAAGATGTGTCAGGGAGGATGAAGCCTTTGACATCCTCCTGACCTGTCATGACGGGCCTTGTGGAGGTCATTCTGCAGCAAAAAGAATGGCCTTCGAGATATTGTAAGTAGGCCACTACTGGCCCACAAGTCATCAGGATGTGAGGAGATAGATGAGCCAGTGTGGTCGGTGTCAAAGGATGGGGAAACTCACTCCAAAGGATGAAATGCCCATGCAACCTCAAGTGACCTTTGAGAAGTGGGGCATGGACATTGTGGGCCCTATCAAGCCCCCTTCAAAGTAGAAGTAATACATCATTGTGTGCACCGACTACCTGACAAAGTGGGCAGAGACAAAAGAAATCAAAACAGTGACAAAAGAAAAAGTAGCGGGGTTTTTGAGAGAAAACATATTCTACAAATTCCAGAATCCAAGAGAGTTGGCCACAGACCAAGGCAGTTAGTTCACTTCCAACCTGATTGAAGACCTGCTCATACATCATAAGACCAAGCACAGGAATTCTAACCCTTACCATCCACAAGCCAATTGGAAAGTGGAGGTCACTAACAGAGCTTTGGAAGAGATCCTAACCAAGGTAGTGAGCAGCAGTAGAAAATACTAGGCGAATAGATTAGTTGAGGCCCCTTGGGTCTACAACACAACATGGAAGACCACCACTGGGTTCACACCCTATGAATTGGTCTATGGGAAGAAGGCTTTGTGATCAATAGAGTTTGAATTCAATACCCTAAGGATGGCAGCTCAGCTAGACCTAGACCTCAGTTATGCATAGAAAGAGAGATTACTTTAGCTCGATGGATTGGATGAATACAGATTGCAAGCCCTTCTCCATACATAGGTAGTTCAGCTTCAAAGAAAGATATGGCATGAAAATATTATCAAGGAGAATCAATTTCAAGAGGGAGATTGGGAACTACTCTATGATTCAATATACAAATATTTCAAAGGCAAGCTGAGGACGACATGGCTGGCACCCTACACTATGGAGAAATGCAATGGCAATGGTACAATTCTAATCAGAACCATTGATTATGAAGCCATCCCCATGCTTGTCAATGGACATCGGTTGAAAGTATACAAGAAACCCCTTTCTAAGCAAGAGTTTATTGAATATTTGAATAAAATAGTGATGGTAGTGGAGCATGTCTTAGCTTCCACTTCACCCACTCAGTAAAGAAAGGAAAATAAAAATAAAAATAAGGACTCAAGTGAAAACCTCCATGAGGCGCTTGTGTCCCTTCATTAGGTTGAAAACCTCTTCTAAGGTGGCCTAGTGATGTCAAAAAAGGAGGAAAAATAATAGGATCCCTAGGTGAAAACCTCCCTTGGAGGCGCCCAGGGTAGTCAACTATGGTGAAAACCTCTATGATGCGCCCTTGTTGTTTTGAAAAAAAAAAAAAAACGAATTTTTGTTGCATTGCAGGTTTACAGGAGGACTACAGGAAGCAGAAGAAGGTGCCAAGGGAACCCTGAAATTCACACCAACATCCATCTCACCTTCTCCACACCTTCCTCCATCATATTTGGCATTTCTTTCACCCCACTGTATTTTTTTTGAAAATTTTGTTTTCTACTGGAGCTTCTGTGCTTTCTATAGGAGGCTCTTTTAGGAATTACAGAGAGCCAAAAATGTCTACAGATGGCAATTTGAGGGACCAAGAGAGCTTCATGAGGAACTTATCATCCCTCTTACCACCTTCAAGCCTCCTTGCTATCATTTCCAAGCCTGCATCACACCTCAAGCATCATTTCTTTTCCTATCAAAGAAAAAGACAGGAAAAAAACAGTTTTCCAATATTAAAAAAACAAAAATAAAAAGAAGGGATAAGGCACCAATAACCTTACCTGAAGCTTACCTATTATCCCTTCATCATGTATGACACCTCTGGCATTATTCTCGAGTTCCAAGCATAAGCAAAAGATTAAGTTTCAAGGGGAGAAGTAGCTACAAGAGATCTTGTAGGAATTCATATCGCTGCTGATCCCATAGAAGTCTAGCACCAATGACAAAAGAGTGCACATCTAAAGGTTGGAAAGGCACATGCAGCTCAGCTCTAGCAAAAGAAGAACCTGCAAATGTCCACAACCACACATTAGCTAGCAGAGGCAACATGCATGAAGAAGAATGAAGGCATGGAGCAGAGAGAGCCACAACACCTCACAACAAATACACTCGGATCACAGGTAAGTAACAAAATCACTCCTCTATTTGCATTTGTGTAATTGGGAGTCATACGAAGGCAACGAGAGGGTTGAGATTGAACGAGGGAAAGGTGGCCAGTTAACTTGGCCACCTTCATCTAGTTGAATCCACTCATCCGAGATGTCACCCATAGGTGCACATGGTCAACTCAGGAAAAATTTTCCCTCACTACCCTTAGTACACCAGTCAAGCCACAACAGAAGAGGAAAAGATAGACCTCCATATATTTGAGGGCAAGGAAGAGCACAAGAATTAAAACAGGCAAACCTCATCCCTCTTCAAAAGTTCCCATTACCATTGAAGATTCAACATCTTCCAAGGTGAAATAATCTCCTTCCAAGACACCTATAACATATGAAAGGGGGACTCCAAGATCTTCTACATGGAAGGGAAAGGAAGTACTACAGGACCCAAAACCAAGCCTACAAGAGGATGAAACAGTCCTACAGGAGACACTGTCCAAACTACAGGGGACCCAAAAGCTTGAGGCAAGGATAGAAGGACGGCCAGAGGTGATGGAGGAAACAAAAGAGCTACAAGGACCTGACCCCTAGCCTAGTCTTGCCTCCTATTACAATCTACTTGAGGGAGGAAAAATAATCCCACAAAAATTTGCAATTCCACTATTTTTCGAATTACACAAAGAAAGAGTGAGAACACATAGGTGGATGCAAATAGCCAAATCAAAAGGGGTTGAGGATGTTGGCCATACGGAAAACAAACTTAGGGAAATGGGAAAAGAATTAAGTGCTCTCAGAGATAGAGAAGCCATCACAGGAAGCCACTTGGAAAATGAGAATGAAATCCTAAGGGGGCAGCTACAAGAGAAAGAGACTCAACTGACATACACAGCTAGCTTATCCATGGAGGTCTTACAACGTAGAACACCAACCAAATCTTATGGCTTCTATCTGAAGGATAAATGGCTTCAATTTCAAATAAAGACTTTGGCACAAAGAGGGACAATGCCTTTCTAAGACTACAGGCAGTTCATGGACTTGTGTGACCAAAGCACCTCGGAGGATAAAGCAAAGATAGGAGAGTTCTACCTACATAACATGGCCCTTAGACATGAATGTGTGGGACCCCAATGCCGAGCTAGGAGACCTCCAACCAATGGCCATGACCTCATGGATGAACCATGAAGAATTGAGAGGAGCGGAAATGAAAAGATTGATGATAAAAGAGTAGAATGAGCCATTAATGATAAGAGTTGAGCCATCAGATCCTATGGCAATCATTAGCACACACAACCTGCTTGCCAATGACCCTCATATTTCCCCTAAATATCTAACCAATCAGGCACAAGCCATTGCACACTTTGAAGATATGCAAAGGCTACTTGGGGATGACTATGTGCATGCATGCATGAGAAGATGGAACACCTTACCTCACAGTTTGTAGATCAAGGAATACCATTCCCCCATGAGGCTGAAGGAGGCATTGAAAAGAGTGCCAATGTACAAGCGCTCCATGAAAAGGCTGAAGGTCAACTGGATTGGCCTCAAACTGAGCCCCCCACTCCTATTAGGCATGCTAGAAGGTAGAATAGAAGAAGAAGAGGAGGAGTAGTGGAAGGACATAGAAAGAAAGGTAGGGTTCTATGGAGAACATGAGCAGACCACAGCAGAGGCCTAGGATGCTAAGGAGGCCACAAGGGCCATAAAAGGTGAGGAGATTGACTAAGTTTCTCCAAGGATGAGCAACACCTTAAGTAGGGGGTGATGAAGAGCCTCATAAATGGGTAATTATATGGGCTTATTTTACCTCCTAACCTAGTCAAATCAATCATTCTCTTAGCTTATTGTATGATTTTCTGATTATAAATATGCTTATAGAGTGAGTTGGGTTAGTTATTATGCCATGTGGTCTAACATGTATTTAACGCAGATTATTGATGGATTTGGAGGTAAAAGTCAAGGAGTTAATGGCCAAATTGTAGCAATAACTCGAAGTAGATAGAGGAGAGGACTTATAAGAGGGAATCCCCCTCATTTATTACTCCTCACTTCGAATTATCCTTCATTCAGCTCAGAGTACAAACAGTCCAATCATGCACTAGAAGGAAGTCGAGCAAGCGGAGGATGACTGATAATTATCTCTAGTTTTGGGAGCCAAGCCTCCCTGATTTTAAGGAATCTATTGGTAGCTTCAGATGTATAAGTAGAGATGCTTAGGGCCTCACTAGGGTAAGATTTTTGCTTATGTAAACTTTGCTCAAATTTCGAGCTTATTATTCTTTGATAGTTTTATATAATCTTGCTATTTTTTTGATAATGAAGATGGAATTCTCTTTGAGCTAGCACTAAGTTACCTCAAAGGGCTGAAGCTCTTGGGTTAGGGCCCAATCCAAGTAGCCAAGCTTCTCTTTACTTGTACTTGTATCCTTACTTCTGTTTGTAGATTAATTTTCTGTTAGATGTATTTCTTTTATGGTTAAGAATAGGTTGCTTTTGATTATTTAGTAGTTTGCTTCCATTTGTGCTTTTTGTAGTAGCTTAAGCAGTGATCAAAAAATATTCAAAAGGCTAGCAATAGTTCCTTGGCCTCTCTTCCTCGCTCTGGGACCATGATTTGAGGCAAAGATCCTCTTGCTGCCCCAAAAACACATATTTTCCTCCTTCACAGGACTTCTAGTGTTTGTAGCTCTATAGTAGATTAATAGTCCAGTTTTTCTTTGCTTTAGATCTTCATTATCATGTTCACTTCTTGATTTTCAATAGTCCTCTTTCATCCTTTCCTTTCCTACAACATTTCTCAGCATTTCCCTTCATAGACCATAGCTTAGACCATTTTAATGCAAAACTCTATTTTTCCTAAATGCACTCATTTCATTTGTTGGTTGATTTTCTTAGTTGATTGTCAGTTTCTATGTAGCAGATATCCTCCAGTAGTAGGGAAGCTTATCATCAATCACATCCCCCATCTGATCCATGCCCTACAGGTCTCCCAAACATCACCTCAATTTTGCCCTAGTTTCCCTCACTTTTCATAGAACTTCTTCCTCTCTCCTTGAGAAAACCTAATCATCGTTCTCCCTCCTGGTGGTTCATGGTAGACCTTAGGCACCCTAACACCTCACCCCAACCTTCCTCCACCTTTTTCACCTTCTCTCACAACCTCAAAATAGCGGAAATTCCTCTTGGCCTCCTCCTGTAGGCCTCCTATAGTTTCCCTGTTTTCCTCCTATAGTTTCTCTGTGTCCTCCTGTAGTTTTTCCTGTAGACTTTCTTTTGAAGGTCAAGTCTGGAAAAATCCTCAAGAAGGCCACCTAAGACCCCCTAGGACCCATCCACACCATCTTCCATCCTCACAAGCTCCAAAACCACCCTTTAACGCCACCTGTTCACTGTCACACTCACACACAATAAATTAGATGCATGTCAAATTCACATAAAAACATATAGAAATCTAAAAATATGTTTTTTGCTTATTTACTTCCAGAAATAACATGGTTAGATGTTGTTTACTTTCATGTGCAGGTAATGGCATTGCTTTCATGGTTTTCATAGTGTTTTTGGAAAAAGTAGAATTAGCTTGTTAATTAGGGTTCACTAGGTCTTGCTTTACATTCTAGTATGTTTCCTTTTTGCAATTAGAATAGCTTCTGTAGAGTAATCTTTGTTTCTTTCATCACACATAGAGCTTCTTCTAAGATCTATAGAAGTTGGCTTGAGCTCCTAGTGATCTTGAGCTAGTTGACCAAGTGATAAACTACAATGAGAACTAGTACTTGTGCATACAACACTGAAGCTTCCAAGTTTGTTACAAACTACCGGGTTGATGAAAGTGAAGTTGGCAACCCAAGAGTTCCAACATTCTTGCTGCAATACTAGCGCTCACCACAGCTCCACAAGGTTCTTGATTAAGGTAATATTGTACGTGACCTTTGCCTTCTATTGGTGATGGACTTTTTTAATATCGTTACCGAAGATTCACTTTCAAAAGATAAATGAAGAATCAGCCCTAACTTTAGTGGAATGTCTAAATTAAAGGTGATATATCAAACTCAAAAACAGTTGAGTTGACAATGGAGCATGCAAAAATCACTTTAAAAAAAATTACACAGTGGATTGGTAACCTAGCATAAAGACATAGTTTATAATCTTAAAAATACCATTTATTATAATTTTATCAATCCTAAAATAATAATTCATGTGATCCCTCACACATGGAGATGAATCTTGCATTAGACTCGCATCACAAAGTCAAGTAAACTGCGGTTTGAAACTCAATATTATTAGCAGTTGTCGATTTCAAAGAATATGAGTGGTTCAATTATTATGGTTACAAGTTGAAATTAACAATATTACAATATTCACATCGGATATTCACAACAACCATGGGCTGCAAGGGATGTCAACCATTGGAGTCATGGGAAAGACATAATAAAATTAAAACTCAAATCATTCCAATGCTAATTTATTTGAATTCATAAATGGTTGGATTTGCACAGTTTAGAGTGATAGGGTTTCCAATATATTTATTTTATTCACCAACACATATTAGGTGATTTGGTGGGGATTTAGTCAAAAGATATTAGCAATGATACATTGGCTAGGCTAGCCAAAACAATGCATATGTTAAAGGAAGAGAAGAAGTAGAGGTTGCGAAAGGTAAAGCCTTTATTCCTAAAAAATAGATTTTCTTCTTGATTCCCACATGCTATTCCAAAGTATTTATTTTTTCGTGATATAATTTATATATTATATAGAAATACCTGGTCAAGAGACACTACCTGGCAGAGAGACTATGCCCGTTAGTTTGGATTCATGTTAAAGTGTTATTCAGAGTATATCATTATACATGTTGTTAGGCTAACTTATTGACTAAATTAACACAAGTATTTAATTATCAATCCGGGTTTGTAAAACTTGGAGGCAAATCCACTGTATATGGACATCAGATATAATCAAGTTTAGAAGATAAAATTTGAAAACTAAAGAAGTGCATATTACAAATATAGCCTACATTAATAATTTCAATTCACTTTGCAATGAAGGAAAGCTGAAATGGCTCTTAACTTAAGAGGTCCAATTCTTCCTCAATTATTACTTGATGAATAGAAATTAGAAACTACGAGCTCTGAATAGCTTAAGATGGACAAATCATCAATGAAGGGAGGCTCTTAACTTAAGAGACCTTTGGTATTTCCCATCATAATTCATTCACCATAATGCTATCAATTGAAGATTGAAAATTCATAAGAAAAACTGCTTGCATGTAATCAAGGAAAACCTAGTTTCAATCCACCAGTTTAACAGAAGGAGTGTTCAACTTGAACACCTTGTTATTCCATCTTACTAAAGTTGTGAAGAAACTAATATTCAATAAAATAAATCATCATACATCAACCATAAACCAATCTGGAGCAAAGCACATAAAAAAGTTCTAAAATAACCAACTTATGGAAAATTAAACTAGTCTAACAAAGAAGTGTACTTAGCTTGGAGTGGGGGCCCTCCACCCATGCCTTGCACACTTGAAGAAATCTAAGCTACAGAAACTTTAGTAAATCAACCAAGCATGAACAACAAATTGGAATGAAACAAGTTCTTGAAATTAGCTCCCAACTCAAATTGTACAAAAGTTACATATAAATTCCATTACAAAAGCCATCAAAGTCTTGGCCTTAAATAGAGGTTTAATGAAACAAACTGATCTATATTATCTCTAACACTCATATCTACTCATATCCAGCTATCTAAGTCGAACTCATCCAATTCATCCCAAGAAATCTGGTCAATCCCATAAAATCTCAAAACTGCCCTATTTCCTAGGGATTTTCTGGTGACTAGTCATGTTTGACCAGCCTTGACCGGGACTAATAAAGCCTGTTCTGGCCGAACCAAGTGGAGTTAGCTTAGTCCTAGTTTCCAAGCTGTCCATCCATGCATCAAACTCGAGCCCAAGTGTCCTGCAAATATGTCATCCACTTACGGGAATTTCTGATTCAGTCCAAAATTGCACTTGAAACTCAATTTTCATAAAAACTTCTAGAAATTGCAAAATTAAAATCAAACACCTGAATATGCATAAAATACATCAAAATGAGATGGATGTGATGGAAAATGGATGGAAAATATAAGGATTAATTAGGTTTCCCTAAGCAAAAATAGACCAAAACTGAGGGCCAACATCTCCCCCTTTTTGATCTTCAAGCATGTCCTCATGCTTGCTTCTGCCTTGTGACCTTTTACTTCTCTATGCTGACTGAACTGCTGATGTACCAATGGCTCTGTCCTTTGAAGATAAATCTTTCTCTTGAGCTACCTGCAAAAGTATATCTATGCTTTCATGTACTTCTTCTCTTTTCTCGTGGATGACTTTCTTTATCAATATATCATTCTGGATGAGCATCTTCAGATGACAAACAAAAATTGAATTTTGCAATACATTCCGACACAGGATTCATGTCCCTCTCAAGTCAACAATTTTACTCAAAGGATCCAATGTCCAGTTGCTCTTACATCTCCCTAAAAGAAGCAAAAAATTTTATGTCTAGGCATTCACTTTCAATTTAGCCTCTGATTTACCCATGCAATCTGCAAAATATGGGTTGGAAGAACCATAAAAATATCTCAAACAGAAATGAATTTGAGAAAATTTTTCCCGTGGAGTCTAACTAGGCTCATTCTGAAGAAAACCCATGTTTTCGTTTTTCAAATTTCATTTTCTTTTACTCAGAAACAGCAACGAAAGATAGTGGCCTTTCAAAAATTGAAATGCATTTCCGGAACTAGTTAAAATTCCATGATCATCAAATTTGAAATCAAGTTCTCTTCAAATGCTTCTTTAATATCCTGCTTACATCTTGCTTATGCTATCTAAAATAGGATTCCATTAGCATAAAATTTTTAAACCAAGCTTCTTTTATTTATGGGCATTTTTATATACATCATAAACTGAGACAAGCTTACAGTTTATACCATTGGAATCTAAATACCAAACTTTAAAAGCAATTTTTTTCTTTTGTTACACACAAACCTTGCTATACTATCGGTGAAACTCAAATGAAACAAAAACCGTTATATTGATGATGAAAGAATTTTATGAGACCTTACTACCCATGTCCACTGTTCAAGGATTTCCCTTATAAAAATCATTGTTGGCATCCAATTCTACATTGCTAAAACCATTACCCGAACCGGCTCCATAAGCATTATTAACACCGCTCTTGGTGTATCTTTCTCTGTACCTGGCAGTCTTTGATTCACCCACGGGGTTCACAGACTCAATACAAGCACATTTAAAATTCATCTGTTCACGCAATACAATCGTAAAAACCTTTGTTTTGGCAATCTACAATACCTGTTATGCAAAAATGCACATTATAGTGCCTGTAATATAATCCTTGTAACAACATTTAAAAACGCATCCTTAGCTCAATAACAATAGCACGCACGTTTCCTCCTGTGCTATACAAGACTTTTTTATACAAAAGCCCTGTTTTGACTTTGACAAATACACATATGATCCCAGAGGGATATTTGAATGATGTGGTGTGCATGCGAAATATGGTCGGAATGCCCAAAACTCTGTTTTATTTATGCGTTTTCATGCATCAAACTGGATTTGATAGAACTGCCTAATTGTATGCACAGGTGTAACTAACTGGCTATTTTACACAAGTTACGTGCTCCATTTTTATTCAAAAACCTTTGTTTATGCAATTAATACTTTATGAACAGACCCTTTATCGGCAATGCATGACTGTTTATTCTTAATTCCATTAACTTCACTATTTGTTTATCTAAACTTTGCATTTATAACCTCCTGGAATCATGGTGATTTTTCGGCGTTTACCTGGCTACTTGCTCGACTCGTGGACTATTTTAATGGCACTCCACATTACCCATATCTCCTCAATATTTGTTTCAACGCCTTAGCGTGCTGGCTGGTGGCATAAATGAACTTTAAGTAAATGACAGACAGTTTTTAACAAAGATTTCGGCAATCATGATCCCGACTTTACCTCTGTGATCTAAAGCAAATCAAATCTAGTCTTATCTGAAGTTTCCATGAGATTTTGGGCAACCAACTGGCACTATTTACCCACGGACTCAACTATTTTTCCTTACCTCCTCTTCCAAAACGTTTTTAATGCTCTTAATCCTCCAGCTACTATTCTCTGGCAAAAAATATTCATGATTCTGAGCTGCAACAATGGCAGAGTTGTTCTTTGTTAATACGCACAGGGTTTTTTTCTCTGGAAAACGTTTTTACCATTGACTATAGCTGTACAGGGTTTTTCACTATTGTTATTTGATTTGCTATGCTGCAACGTGGGTTTTTTCTCCCTGTTTTTTTTTAAACGTTTTTACTATTTTGTTGTACTCCAATCCGTTGTGGGTTTCCTGCAACCAACCCACAATACCATCGTATTTTCTTTGAGTACAGGTTTATGTTTTATGCATGTTTTTTATTGCCACATTAATCTCCATAGCACAATGATACACAAGGTTTCTTTCTGTGTTTGTTATATGCAAGGTTTCTTTCACAATGATACACAGTCTTCTTCATTGTTATTTCTACTTTCCACGGCTCAGAGTCTCACAATTTTTATTACGGATATCCCTCTACAACCCCAGAATATCCTTTACAACTAATCAACATTTCTCCACAACCCCCAACATTTCATAACTGCATAATTTTTCAGGACTGCAGACTTCTTGTTGAAAATTTAACCGTTTTGTTATTTGGTTGTTGTCCTTTTGGCGGATATGCCGTGTATAGTTTCCATTGGACTGCTGAACCGTGTTGTCGTCACCATCCGGTTTATTGTTTGCATTCATATTTGAAGCCATCCTTCTATCTTGTCGTGGTTGTCATATGTACATTACCGTGATACCATATCGATTGCATGATCCATGATTTTGTTCTGCACCTTTGCCAATAGCTACAACTGCTTGCATTCATCATTCATCACTTCTCATTGGGTTTGCAATGCATTACCATAATAAGTGTATTATCATAAGGCTTGTACCTTCGTATCATATTACCATTTAATACATGAATTATTTTGTATGTTTTCTCATAATGCACACATCCCATATGTTTGGTAATATATCTCTTTAATTTTAAAATGACCATTTAGGTCATGTTTAAAATTATTTCCCATAATACTAATGTTTTATTTGTGGAGCAGGTTTCAACTTACTAAATCCTCACTTTGATCCATTTTTCTTTACGGAAAAATACTTAGGGTTAGGGTTATGAAATGAATATGGAATATATGGAGGAAATGTAGGTTATAAGGATAATGACAGATTAGGGTTATGGAATAAAAAATATGTACATATGTACATTGGATTAGGTCTACGGTAAATATAAATGTAGAATATAGGATAATGGGCATAAAAGAATGGATATAAGATGAAGGTAAATGTAAAAAAAATATGCATTCAGGTATTAACTCAATTTTAAGAATGTCTAAAAATTTCTACAAAAATTTGAATTTACAAAAGCAAAATTTTGTACTTACTATTCTTGTACTTCCCTGTAGTATTGGATGCATGTTGATATCTTTAACAATATTGGATGAAGTTGTCTTGATCAAATATCGTAGATAGATAGAGCTTATTTATGCTTTTTGTTCTAGCATCCTTCATTGATTCTGGTCCATTGATTGTTGATGTTGTTCAGGTCCCTCTGCAATTGATTCATGATAACTCAGGTCCCTTTTGTCATGTACATTTTTATGCAATATATACATGTTTTTGCTAACATTTCAGGTCCCAACTGCTATTGATTTCAAAAATATTCCAGGTCCCAACTGCCAACAATACAAGTTCTGTTGTCAATTCAATTGCACAACTAAGTATCCTTAGGGTTATAGGGAATATGTATAGGGAATGTATATGAATGAAATGGAATATTTATAGGGAATATAGGATATGTATAAGAAATGTAGGATATGAATGTTAATAAATATCCTCAGGTACTAACTTCAACTAGATCAAAGACTAAAATTTTTTACAAAAATTTGAATTTCAAGCACAAAATGACGATGAATATACTCCCTTGGATGATGTCTGTATAGGTGGAATGGAATCAAAATGTTGTAGATGGATGAAAAGTAGACTTTATTGTTGCTCCTTGTTCTCCATGCTCCATTTCTTGAATTGTTTAGGTCCCTCTGTAATAATGTTTCGACTCAGGTCCCTCTACAATGCTTATGGAATGTTTTGTTGCCAATGACAAGTCTCTTCAAAATGTTGGGCTAATTTATTGACTAAATTAACACAAGTATTTAATTATCAATCTAGGTTTGTAAAACTTGGAGGCAAATCTACTATATATGGACATCAGATATCATCAAGTTTAGAAGATAAAATTTGAAAACTAAAGAAGTGAATATTACAAATATAGCCTACATTAATAATTTTAATTCACCTTGCAATGAAGGAAAGCTGAAATGGCTCTTAACTTAAGAGGTCCAATTCTTCCTCAATTATTACTTGATGACTAGAAATTAGAAACCATGAGCTCTCAATAGCTTAAGATGGAAAAATCATCAATGAAGGGAGGTCTCTTAAGTTAAGAGCCTCCCTTCATTGATGATTTGTCCATCTTAAGCTATTCAGAGCTCGTAGTTTCTAATTTCTATTCATCAAGTAATAATTGAGGAAGAATTGGACCTCTTAAGTTAAGAGCCATTTCAGCTTTCCTTCATTGCAAAGTGAATTGAAATTATTAATGTAGGCTATATTTGTAATATGCACTTCTTTAGTTTTCAAATTTTATCTTCTAAACTTGATTATATCTGATGTCCATATACAGTGGATTTGCCTCCAAGTTTTACAAACCCGGATTGATAATTAAATACTTGTGTTAATTTAGTCAATAATGTCAAAAAAATATGCATTCAAGTATTAACTCCATTTTAACAATGTCTAAAAATTTCTACAAAAATTTGAATTTACAAGAGCAAAATTTTGTACTTACTAGTCTTGTACTTCCCTGTAGTATTGGATGCATGTTGATATTCTTTAACAATATTGGATGAAGTTGTCTTGATCAAATATTGTAGATAGATAGAGCTTATTTATGCTTTTTGTTCTAGCATCCTTCACTGATTCTGGTCCATTGATTGTTGATGTCGTTTAGGTCCCTCTGCAATTGATTCATGATAACTCAGGTACCTTTTGTCATGTACATTTTTATGAAATATATACATGTCTTTTCTAACATTTTAGGTCCCAACTGCTATTGATTTCAAAAATATTTCAGGTCCTAACTGCGAACAATACAAGTTCCGTCGTCAATTCAGTTGCACAACTAAGTATCTTTTTGCGAACCTTCCCCCTTCTTGATGGGAAGACTTGTCCTCAAGTCTTGTTTATTTTGGAGGATTATTCCTGCAAACTCAAACTGAAGAAATGGTAAAACAAAATAGAGAATTCATATCGGCCAAACAAGTTGGTTTTCCGATATGAATTCGAGTTTGTATTGTGCCACTTTCGTGGATTTTCACAACCAAACTCCTTTATTATTTTTTATCTTTTTCTATTTTTTATTTTTTGAATGGAAGTGGGCTGTAATGGAGTAGGGAAGTATGAAAGCTTATGGAAATAGGTTATATTGAAGTCATGAGATAGTAGTAAATCTGGACTTTAACATGCATGGTCGTGGAGCTTAACATACAGTATGGATGATGGATCAAATCATGAACAATATGAATTCAATATGAAATGCTTCTTTGGAGATTTATGTGACTTGACATGGTATTGAACTTGACTGCTTCTTCTAATGATTTTCTTCATGTCTTTTTGCCTTGATCTCGAGCATGTTGTAGGGTTTGTTGGTGTTGTTAGTCAACATCTAAGAGCAAGCTTCAAGAGTTTGAGTTTCATTAAATGAACTCAACATCAGGTGAATTTTCACTTTGCTTTGACTTGAACATTTTTATTCATATTATGAAATATGAATTTGACTTTGAAAATTACTCCATCCATGGTGTTCACTCCTTCATTCTTCCTATGACTTGCAAAAACATAGCACTTGCCTGCAATACAACATGAGATGATGGAGGAAGAGAGGTTTACAGTCTCTCTTCTTCCAATAAACATGTAAATAATTACAAGCATTTCTTAGTAAACAAGTCCAAAGATGATAACAAACATAATGCATTTATTTACGGCTTTGAGGAATGGTGGCCAACCTAGACCTCCCAGCGGTATTTTGTTTACAAAATATTTGTTTGATATCCTATTAGAGTGATTCCAAAGCCATGTTGAAGTGAATTCATATGGATACCTCCAATATAAACAGGTTTTCAAAATGGTTTAAAATGATATGGTAAAAATTATAAGGAGTGCCATGTTTGATAGAGCGTCTTGTGAATTTGTAACTAGACCAACAGTCACTATTTGAAGCGTAACTTCTTCGATAAAGATAAGATCAATATAATTCCACTTGGAGATTAAAGTAGATTCATTTTTGTATTTCCAATAGAAACAGGTTTTAAAAATTCTTAGGCTTGATATCACAAAATTGGTGATGAACAGACCTAGGAGGCAGAGTTTTGCTATGGTGGTTTGGAGACATGCAGTCATTAAATATGGCATATCATCTTCGTTTGACCTCCAAATGGGATGATTCAAATTGTGGCTTAAACTAGACTTGAATATATATCTCCCATATAAACAGATTTTGAAAAGAAGATGATTTTCTATTTCAAATATGCCAATGAACAGTCAAGACCTAGAATTGTCACCATGCAGAATTTTCGACAAGCAGTTAGTATTTCAAGAATAAATTTTTCATATGATACCTGATTGAAGTGATTCAAATTGATTTGGAAACTAGATTCTAAGGGCTATATTCCCTAACAATTTCAGATAAAAATGTTTCCATTATCCACTTCAAATATACGCTGTACTAACTCTGTCCTCAACATGTCACTTGAGACCTAGTTTTGATTTTGATCACATTTTTATTTGTGATATAAATTGAGAACTTCAAAATGGATTCCAAAATTAGATTTCAAGAGATCTGTAAAATAACAACATTATTTCAAAATGATCCTATATGGTTACCCAAAATAGGCTTGTTCTTACTGCATTTTTCCATGTAGTCCTTTAAGTGAATATTGAACAATGATCTGAAGAAATTGTTTGAAACAAATTTTATTATGGAAGCCTTATTGTGAATTCATTCTACTTTTTTTTATTTATTCTATTCTATCCTATTCTATTTTAGAAAAATAATTCATTCTCTCAAGTATAAGAAAATTTCCAGTGCATCCATTTTCGTAACAAGATCATAAGTAAACTCATATCCAAATTTGAAAAATATACTTTAATGAAATTTTGGACATGAAGATTTATTTGATCAAGATTTGATGAGAAAGAATGTTGAAGAATGGAGTAGTTTTGTAGCTTATTCTTTAACATCATTTTTTGATCTTGTCGTGTAAATGGATTTTGTAGTTTTGTTTTTTTTCTTTATTTTATGTTTTCGTTGGGGGGTTTTGTTTTGGAAACCTAATTTTAGGATCTTTATTTCTAGGCATAAAGAAACATAACTAAGAGAAATGTATACTAGCTAAATTTTTAGTGTTTTTGTTTATCTTCTATTTGACTACGCTCATAATTACCTCCCCGGCAACGGCGCCAAAATGTTGGGCTAATTTATTGACTAAATTAACACAAGTATTTAATTATCAATCTGGGTTTGTAAAACTTGGAGGCAAATCCACTATATATGGACATCATATATAATCAAGTTTAGAAGATAAAATTTGAAAACTAAAGAACTGCATATTACAAATATAGCTTACATTAATAATTTCAATTCACCTTGCAATGAAGGAAAGATGAAATGGCTCTTAACTTAAGAGGTCCAATTCTTCCTCAATTATTACTTGATGAATAGAAATTAGAAACTACGAGCTCTGAATAGCTTAAGATGGACAAATCATCAATGAAGGGAGGCTCTTAACTTAAGAGACCTCCCTTTATTGATGATTTGTCGATCTTAAGCTATTGAGAGCTCATGGTTTCTAATTTCTATTCATCAAGTAATAATTGAGGAAGAATTGGACCTCTTAAGTTAAGAGCCATTTCAGCTTTCATTCATTGCAAGGTGAATTGAAATTATTAATGTAGGCTATATTTGTAATATTCACTTCTTTAGTTTTCAAATTTTATCTTCTAAACTTGATTATATCTGATGTCCATATACAATGGATTTTCCTCCAAGTTTTACAAACCCGGATTGATAATTAAATACTTGTGTTAATTTAGTCAATAAATTAGCCTAACATTTTGAAGAGACCTGTCACTGGCAACACAACATTCCATAAGCATTGCAAAGGGACCTGAGCCAAGACATTATTACAGAGGAACCTAAACAATTCAAGAAAAGGAGCATGGAGAACAAGGAGCAACAATAGAGTCTACTTTTCATCAATGAACACATTAACACAAGTATTTAATTATCAATCCGGGTTTGTAAAACTTGGAGGCAAGTCCACTGTATATGGACATCAAATATAATCAAGTTTAGAAGATAAAATTTGAAAACTAAAGAAGTGCATATTACAAATATAGCCTACATTAATAATTTCAATTCACCTTGCAATGAAGGAAAGCTGAAATGGCTCTTAACTTAAGAGGTCCAATTCTTCCTCAATTATTACTTGATGAACACATTAACACAAGTATTTAATTATCAATCCGGGTTTGTAAAACTTGGAGGCAAGTCCACTGTATATGGACATCAAATATAATCAAGTTTAGAAGATAAAATTTGAAAACTAAAGAAGTGCATATTACAAATATAGCCTACATTAATAATTTCAATTCACCTTGCAATGAAGGAAAGCTGAAATGGCTCTTAACTTAAGAGGTCCAATTCTTCCTCAATTATTACTTGATGAATAGAAATTAGAAACTAAGAGCTTTGAGTAGCTTAAGATGGACAAATCATCAATAAAGGGAGGCTCTTAACCTAAGATACCTTTGGTATTTCCCATCATAATTCATTCACCATAATGCTATTAATTGAAGATTGAAAATTCATAAGAAAAACTGCTTGCATGTAATCAAGGAAAACCTAGTTTCAATCCACCAATTTAACAGAAGGAGTGTTCAACTTGAATACCTTGTTATTCCATCTTACTAAAGTGGTGAAGAAACTAAGATTCACTAAAATAAATCTTCACACATCAACCATAAACCAATTTGGAGCAAAGCACATAAACAAGTTCTAAAATAACCAACTCATGGAAAATTAAACTATTCTAACAAAGAAGTGTACTTAGCTTGGAGTGGGGGCCCTCCACCCTTGCCTTGCACACTTGAAGAAATCGTAGCTACAACAACTTCAGTAAATCATCCAAGCATGAACAACAAATTGGAACGAAACAAGTTCTTCAAATTAGCTCCCAACTCAAATTGTACAAAAGTTACATATAAATTCCATTACAAAAGCCATCAAAGTCTTGGCTTTAAATAGAGGTTTAATGAAACAAACTGATCTATATTATCTCTAACACTCATATCTAATCATATCCACCTATATAAGTCGAACTCATCCAATTCATCCCAAGAAATATGGTCAATCCCATAAAATCTCAAAACTGCCCTATTTCCTAGGGATTTTCTGGTGACTAGTCATGTTTGACCAGCCTTGACCGGGCCTAATAAAGCTTGTTCTAGCCGAACCAAGTGGAGTTAGCTTAGTCCTAGTTTCCAAGCTGTCCATCCATGCATCAAACTCGAGCCCAAGTGTCCTGCAAATATGTCATCCACTTACGGGAATTTCTGATTCAGTCCAAAATTGCACTTGAAACTCAATTTTCATAAAAACTTCTAGAAATTGCAAAATTAAAATCAAACACCTGAATATGCATAAAATACATCAAAATGAGATGGATGTGATGGAAAATGGATGGAAAATATAAGGATTAATTAGGTTTCCCTAAGCAAAAATAGACCAAAACTGAGGGCCAACACATGTGTAAGTAATCTTGACTAGATTTAACTCAAGAACCATGTGTTATATATTAGAAAATAATATGCTGAGAGGATTTCCTCAAAGTTGTGTGTAATCTAGTGCCATTAGATATGTTATAAAACTAGAAAAATTTGAAGTTTGTAGTACCGACAAATCTAGACATTGTTTTAGTTTCTAGGGTTCAATTTTTATTTTTATTTATTTTTATTCTTTTATTTCTATTATCTAGTGTTATAGTTAGAATGTAGAGTTCTATTTGGTAGTATATCTCTCAAAGAAATGCAATGTTTCATTGGTTTTTGGGGTGGGAAATGGCAGGGATGGCGACGGGTCTCCAGGATGTTATAAGTCATCCCCAATATTTTAGGGGATTGCATGTTGATGATTGCAATAATACCAATAGTAATAACTTCTCTTGGGCTACCTCAAAGCGCATTGAATAAGTTTTATGGTCACTTCAGCCCCCTAAATGATAGATTAGCCATCTTCAAATCAATGAAGGAAACTTAGAGATTACTATCTGCTCTCCCTTTCTTTGCATTCACCTACATCCTATTTTTCTACTACTAATAATAATATTACAGTAATAACAAATATTAAATAAATATTTAAAAAAAAATAGAATTCACCATAAATATTTGTAGCTTCTCGTAAGCAAAATAGTATGCACTTTTCTGTATTATCCATGGCCCTTACGCATGCCAATTCTGAAAAAGGTTGGGCAATTAAGAAATGGACACAGTGGCATTCCATTATTGACATTAGGTAATGAGTGAAATGCATTTTGGCTTTAGAAAACTCAAGTAGGGTCCATGAGATGAATGTTATCTCTATAAAATCTTCTCTTTCCTCATATTTCTTTCTTCCCTTATGAAATTTATGTTAAAATAATTCCTTTCTCCATATGTTTTGTTGATTTTTACAGCTGTGTTGAAGCCACTACTAAAAGCTTTGGGATTGGGATATATGTGGCTTTAAAAATGAGAAGAACAAGAGCACTGATCACAACGATTAGACTTTTAGGATGTTGCATTTCATGGTCTATTGACATAGAGGATCACCAAAAATTGAAATCAAAACTCTTCATACAAAACCCATGTTTTGAGATGCAACTTGTACATGTTTGGTATAATATGACAAAAAATGGATGGGAAAGGTTATCACATTGTCAAATCAATAATGCCCATTGTCAAAACGAAAGATACATGGAAGGAACATCCATAAAACCTGCTTGGAACTCCCCTAAATTTTCCATGTAATGTCTGCAAAATATGCCCAGAACATCACTAAAATCATCCTAGAATATATTCAGCACTGCCATCAAGTGCTTGAGTCCCCAACAACATCCCTGATAGTTCTGCAATGTTCCCTAAGGGTCCCCAAGACCCTAAAACTTCACAATGTTGGGTATGATTCCCCATGCAACATAGGATAAATGTAAATTTATCCAGGAAATTATGAAAGTCCTGAAAGCTTTTCCTGGAAATTTGGGTATGAGTCCCCATGCAACCGAGTTCTCAGTTTGACAAACACCTGTTTCCATTTAAAAAACCTAAAGAACAATATTAAAGATGACATCATTAACCAAGTTGTTAATTGACAAACACATGTTTTCATTGTCAAAGCCTCAAGCACCATATTAAAGACTACATCCTTAACAAATTTGTCAATTTGACCAACACCTTTTTCCATTTTCAAAGCCTCAAGCACCATATTAAAGACTACATTCTTAACAAATTTGTTAATTTGACCAACACCTTTTTCCATTGTCAAAGCTTGAAGCACAATATTAAAGACTACATCATTATGGTTAAGTTGTAGACTATTGTTAGGCAGATAAATCCCTCTTACTAATAAGAGGGCTCTCCCTAGATCCTAAAGGAAACTAGAAACAAACAGAAAATTATTCTAATTGCTTCCCTCAATCTATATTTTATTAAATCATAAGCTAAAAATGTGAAAGATGGAAATTCATACCTTATTACGACATGATTGATGAAGATCCCCCTTTTTGCTTCAAATCAACTCCTTCATGCTTGAATCTAGACCCACAGACATGGAAACAACAAAGGATCAAGGGCATATGCAACATAAATGATTCAATAATTCAAACTAGTGATCAAGGAGACTAGTAACAAACATCATTCCAATGGAAAAATATAAATAACATCATTCCAATGTTCAAATATTAATAACATAAACCATCCCTGAAATTCATGAATTAATTCATTGTTAGGAAAATATTATATATGATAGAGAAATGCAAGACATATAATATGCGGAAAAAAACAAACACATAAAACGCATAAAACTAGAGAGACACAGATATACGTGGTTCACCCAGTTTGGGTTGCGTCCACCATGAACAGGTAGTCCTTCCTTTCTATTATCTAGCAAAATGAAGAGACACAACCTACAACAGATCCACTGTAATATCCTCTGTTTTCTCTCACAGTCTCACCTCTTTGTTTCTCGCTCGGAGAATACACATCTATTACATAACCTCAATATAGTGCCCTCATACAAAGAGAGGGGTTTCCTTCTAGGGAAAAAAACCCTAAACTAAACATAAGTTCTACCATTAGATCATCCACCTAATGAACGACCCAAAATTGACTAAAAATTACTATACTTTTACAAGGCAATTTTACATTTGTTTTAGTTTCAGAGGTGCTACCCCGGAAACCCCCGCTGAGGGACCACTGGAGTCCGAACCCCCCAACTGGGGGGGGGATTGCCCCTCCCCACCCCCCTCAAACCCCCATGGGGGGGACAAGTCCCCCCCACACCCTCCCACTTGTAGGGGTGTACAAACTTCCTGGGTTATACATCTAGTTCAAACAAAGACCTCTAAATAATCATACTCCACACCCAACAATCTCCCACTTGGAGAATTATTGTAGCAACTCCACCACTGCTTCATTTGCTGGACAGTGACTCCTCTTTCAACCTGGATGTTTCTCATCTTCATCGTCATCCTTGAATACCAATTGAAACTGAGCATATTCTTAGGTTCTCCTCGATTACAACTTTTGTTAGCATATCTACAGGATTCTGGCTAGTGTGTATCTTTTCTAGGTTCAACTCTCCATATTTCAACACTGATCGTATGAAATGGTACTTGAGCTATATGTGTTTAGTCCTAGGATGAAATGCTGAGTTCTTTGCAAGATGAATGGAACTTTGGCTATCGTTGTATAACGTGCCTATATCATGCTTCTTACCCAATTCACCCATAAACCTTTGTAACCAAATCATTTCTTTACTAGCCTCTGTAGCAGTAACATACTTTGCTTCTATTGTTGAAAGTGTAACAACACTTTGGATTTTTGAAACCCAACTGACAGCTATTCCACCTATAGTAAATACATATCTTGTAGTGCTCCTCTTGTTATCTCTGTCACCTACCATATCTGCATCAACATATCGCTGTAGAGAAATGTTTGAACCACCAAAGCATAATACTTGATTTGTTGTTCCTTTAAAATATCTAATAATCTATTTCCCTGCCATCAAATGTTCCTTTCCTGGATGTTCATGTGCCTGCTTACAACTCCCACAGCATGTGCAATATCAGGCCTTGTGCATACCATTGCATACATTAAGCTTCCAACTGCTGATGCATATGGAACTTTAGACATATAATCCATGTCTTCTTGGGTCTTTGGGTACATTTCCTTACTAAGTTTGAAATGGCTAGCAAAAGGTGTACTAACTGGTTTCGCATTGTGCATATTAAATCTTTTCAACACCTTTTCTATGTACTCATTCTGAGACAATGTTAATTTGTGATTTTTCCTTTATCTAGTTATTCTCATACCAAGGTTTTGTTTTGCAGCTCCAAAATCCTTCATTGCAAATGAATTTGCCAATTTTCTTTTGAGCACATTTATTTCCTGCATGTTAGACCCTGCGACAAGCATGTCATCTACATACAATAACAATATAATATCTCTACCATCATTTTGCTTTTTCAGATAAACACAATGATCAGAGTGATGTCTAGTATAACCTTGTTTAGACATAGACTTGTCAAACTTTAGATACCACTGCCTTGGAGCCCGTTTTAAGCCATACAAGCTCTTCTTCAACCTGCACACTAGTTTCTCCTTCCCTTTCAGCTCATATCCTTGTGGCTGCTGCATATATATCTCTTCCTCCAAATCCCCATGGAGAAACGATGTCTTTACATCTAACTACTTGTTGTGCTCTACAAACAACCCCCCATTTCATATCATTTTTATTCATAAAACATTAACCTATGAAATGGGTCCCTTTAAAATAAAATTGATATCAATACTTTTGTTTTTCAAAAAGTCCGATAATCAAATGAACGCGTTTATAAAACCCTTTTTGAACAATACCCTTTTAAAGAAATAAAATGAATCTTGGTCATTGCGATAAAGCAATCGCAAGATCGAATATCGAAATGACATAAGAATTATACATAAGCGCCACAAAGCTTTCCGCCGATGCGATATCGCAATCAGCAATCGGCAATATTCAATGCACACCTCAAAGCACCCTATGTCATTTTCCCCGATGCGATTCGCATTCGACGTTCGGCGTTCGGCGATCGGCGGTCTATTCCCACTTGAGTCTTGATGCGCACAAAGCTTTTCGCTGATGCGATTTCACATTCGGCGATCGGCGGTACCCAATACTCATCATTAAGGCGCGCTCGTCATATACCCGATGCGATGCGATAAAGCGCAGTTTTTGATAACAAGTCGTTAAGTGATGGGATAGCTAAATTCATTCATATTTAAGGCTTAATCACTTGCGCTCAGCCGCCAAAACATCCATTGCATGCTTAAGGGGATTATTCGCCCGAATAACGATTTAATGGGCATTTAAAGGATGACAGGTTTTATACGACCAATTAATGGAATCATGTCTTAAAATCTTTCTATGGATTGTCTCCGCGCCCGTTTTAAAAGCTGAATATCTTATTGCACACCTATTCATATGTTATTGTCACTTGCAAGCTTTCATCATTATCTCTCTGTATTACGCGCAATTGCCTCTCTGTGCAGAATTCATTCATAGACAGGAGTTTGAGCATGATGGGAAAGAAATCAAGGAAGACTGCAGGTGCTTCCGCTCCACCAGTCACACAACAAGCTGCTATAAACAAGAAGAAAGGCCTAATTTCTGATACTACATGCACGAGTCTCACCAGAGTTACTTGGCAAGGCACTTACGACTTAATTGAAGCCAAGAAACCGCAAAAGACAGTAACAGAAGCTAGCGCGGATTCACTACGGATGTCTGATTGTACTCTCAAAGATTTAGCCGACTCTTTCCTTCACAGAATAGCAGCCAGGAAGAAAATTCTCCCATACACAGACGTTGTGCGATGGGCGATTGAAGAAATCCCAATCATGGACAGAACTTTTAGCACCAGAGATGGGAGGATTTTCGGATCATTCAAGGCAGATGACTTAAGGAAAATGTATCATTTGCCCGAGCCAGAGAAAATATATAATAGCGCCTTCCTCGAGAATTTTGCAAGCGAAAATGAAATTGAATCCGAACCCATCAAGGATTGGAGAAAAAATCCAAACAAGCACAAACACAAATCTTCCGGTAAGTATTCGGTTGATTCTTTGGCTTCTCCTTATTGTTATGCGGATATAATGATGCGTAGGCTATGGGGATTGCACGACTCTGCTAGTTTCACCATAGAAATGGTTCCTCTTATGGAGGCAATAGACCACCACTGATGCCAATGTAGATACTACCACAGACCCTAAATTTCTCCAGGAATGGCAGCAGTTTGATTCTATCATCAGTGGAGTAAAAGGCTCAAAAGATACAGACACTTCTAAGACCAGCGACATGCAAGACGATACTTCATCTCAAGTTCTAAGTGGAACCAGCGACCCACCTAAGTCTAAGGATATTGAGATAATTCCAAAAGATCCCACCGATCAAATCATTCTGCAGGTAGAAGATATTCCTCCATTGGATGTTTTCTACAACCCGAGGCACAGAGCAGTTGTAAAGCGATCAAGGAAAAGACGAAGGATTGATCAACCTTCTATCTCTCCAGAGCAAACGATCATGAGTAATGTAGTATGGAAGGAGAAATTGGACCCCTCCGATGATCTAACAAAGTTGTCACAGTATGCTGGAGCCCATTCGGCAACAACAATCGACAAAGCATTAGAGGTAAGCCTTCTATTGAAGAATAAGGACCAAGAAATCTTCACATTACAGACGGAATTGGCCGAAACAAAGCAAAAGGCAGCGCAAGCAGAGGAGCAGTTGCTGGCACAACAACAAATGAATAATCAATTAACCCAGCAATTGCAAGCGGAAAAGCAAAGGATTGACCAAACTGCAATCCAGAAACAGAAAGAATTGACAGAGGCATTGGCACAGTTGAAAGCAGCGAATGAACAAATGGTGAAAACCAAAGATGAGCAAATCGCTCAAATGTCATCGCAGCTAGAAAAGATAAAAGGGGCTTCGCAAGTGGCAGAGTTCAGAAAAGAAGCATCGTTGATAAACAATGCACTAATATCTCAGGTTAAACTCTTGTGTCAACAGATTGCTCAAGATGAGCCACTGTGCGAATTAACTACATCTATAAATGAGCAGGTAGAGAAAGCCAGGGATGAATTAAATTAAGCCGATGAGGCCATTACTGCACATCTTGAATGGCAAGATTCTGATCAGGGAAAAGCAGCAAATTTGCCAAGGATACTTGAAACATATAAGGATATGCTTTTCACAGAATGGCACACTCAGGTATTAAAAGCAGAGAGAGCGGTTTCAAGATGTAGATCAACTTCTAGCAATCTAGTTGATTTAGTCAACAACACTCTCTACTTGGCAAATATGATTTCCCAATGTACAGTAGGAAAGATGAAAACAACAAATACATTGGAGCAATCATGTTACCCTGAGCTAGAAGAAAAGGGAAGATTAATCGTCGGGGTTAATAGTTTAAACTTGGAAGCATATTGGCTTTTCCTAATCAAGCCATATACACAAAGAGCCACCCTGAAGTGTTTAACGAATGCAATCGGGTGTATGATTCCCGATATTCAAGATGCTACCTATGCTGCCTAGCTCAGTTCGCGCCTCAACAAACCTCCAGAAGTTGAGCCAATGGTTGCAATAAATTAGCTCAAATTCAAAGGAAAGCAGCTGACTTGATGAATCACCCTCCAGCTCGCCAGATCGCTAGCCAAAATAGGATCAAAAGTTATTGATATCAGTTTAGTAGAATTTATGTTTAGTAGATATTTAAATTAGTATTGTATTTATAGACCCTTTCATGTTTTTAGAAAGGGTCGTAAAATTTTGTAAGAGACTTAACAGACTGAAGTTTGCACTACTGTGCTTCAGCCAATATTCTTTTATGAAACTTGACCAGTTGTTGTTACTTTAATGAGGAAGTTTCTTTATGCAATTGTGCACTATTGTCGTTGATTGAAGAATGTTTTTTGCATTAAAGGAAGAACTGCACATAGCGATTTATATCTGGGAGTGTCACGCAGCTCATATGGTATTTCTATCTATGTCTGAATTCATTTCGTTTATATGAATTGTTATGTAATTATTCTTGCTATAGTTGATTATATGCATGCGCTATAACAACAGATCTTATTCATCCCACTATTGGATGTTTAGTGATGTGCCTTTGCTTTTAATCATGTGTATGATAATGATATAAATGTTTAAAGTGTGATAATTTCGCTTCAATCGCTCTGCTTAACTATTTAAGCACATCAATCTCAAATGAATTAATATCTATGTTGTAAAGATACAGTCATCTATATGCTTGTCTTTTAGACATAGAACATCAAACGCTACTCTTTAGAGCTCAATAGATTCCCGGGATAGTTTCATTTATTTATATTTCTTTCAATAGTTTTAGCCTTTCGCTCACCGCTAGTGTTATCTATAAATCATTCACCCATCCCATCTATCTATTTCTGGGAAACTGGTCCCATTATCCCTAGTCGGAGCCACTACCCCAAGCAGAAAAGGAGCTGCACTAAGGTCTGGAATGGGTGGTTTCCCCAATGTTGTTGCAGCGATTTTCGAGGCGTCAACATTTTTGGCGCTAGAAGGAGGGCATTAACTGTGAATGGCAAGCAAACCTAAATCTGCAAGCCATTCTAAGAGTAATTCTCCCTCCAAATCTCCTCGTTATTCTCGATCGCATGCTGGTTCTCCAACGTACAATCAAGAAGAAGAGGAATCAACTACCACTGCTCAAACCCATCATACTCCAGAACAATTAAGTCTTGAATCCCCTGAAGTCCAGTCTCTTATCCACAAACTTCAGAGCTTCTCAATTTCGCCACAGAGATCTGAGGTATCACAAAGCAGTGTGACTTCGCAGTTCAATCTATCTCACCCACTTACCAGACTTCAAAGTGAAAAGATTGGCATTGAACCCACTGAGTTCCCTTTACCCAAAAGGAAAAAAGCCAAGAAATATACTGAAGAGTCTGATAGTGTAGAACTTTCATCCACATCATCCATTTCATCTCCCCATCTGCAAAGTTAACCACCCACTCCTCCATTACATATTGTTGTCCACCATGGAACAGAAGCCTCAACATCTCAATCTGCCCACTCCTCGATATTATCCACTTCCCATACATCTGGAATCCCAACGGTAGTATCATCCACCGGTGCTATCACAATGGTAGATCCATGGACGAGGCCTGGTGCAGTCAATATGCCTGCACCATTACATCCTTTACCAGATTCTCCAGAAAAATGGCTCCCCAAGTTTAATCCAGATGATGGAACCCAGGCCGAGGAACACATTAATAATTTCATGTTGTCGGTCAACTTGAAAGGGGTAACAGAACAAGATGTTGTTGTTAGGCTTTTCCCTTATACTTTGCAAGGATCAGCAGGATCCTAGTATTTCTCCTTACCCTCTGGCTCCATTACCAGTTGGGACACCTGCCAAGAGCAGTTTCTTACTAAATATGGAGATGATAGGTCTTTGGCAACTTTAATAAACGATCTCTCCAACCTAAGAATAGAGCATAGGGAACCAATTGAGGAATTTAATGCTCGCTTCAATAAACTCCTGAACAAAATCCCTACAACTTCCAAACCAAGTGAACAAATTCGAAGCGAATGGTATATCACTGCCCTACCTGCCAATATAGCCATTTTTGTAGATAGGGCTACGAAACCTACCTTAGCAGAAAATATGAAAGAAGCACTTGATGTGGAAAAATGCATCAATTCCTTAGAAAAGAAAACTGCCTTGGAAGACAGAAAAGCTAAAAAAGTCTCTTTTAAAGAAGACTCCATGAAGAAAAGCCCAAAAGACCCATATGACATGGAGGGATTGCCAAAGGTCCTGAAAACTTTGTCTAACGAAATGATTGACATAAAGAAACAACTGGCCGAAACTTCAAATAAAAGACCATTTAGGACTTATAAGAAAACTGAAACAAAGCCACCCAATGTCATATCTAACGCAGATTCGGACCAAGAAGAGGAAGAAGAAGAGGCAACCCCACCAACTAACGATGAAGAAGAAGTAGCTGAATGCCATGGAATGTGGGATTTCATACTCCCCAATTCTGATATCAAAAATGAAGAAGAAGCCTTCCCAGTCACCACCAGAAGTAAAAGTACTTCTGAACCTGTCCAGGCGACTTCAAAGAAAAGGAGTGCAGGTGCTGCCACAACAAGGAAAAAGTACCTCCAAAGAAATCACCTGCAGTAGTTCCCCAAAACCAGCCTTCAACTTATAATTCTCCTTCAACATCTAAAACGTTAGTGGTATCCGATTCAATGGAATACAACATTGTTGATGATATGAAGAAAACTAAGGCAAACATAACCATGTTTGAACTTAGTAAGCTAAAGCATCAGTAAAAATTACTTCTTAAAGAATTGAATGTTGTTCCCTCTACACCACTTCCTAGTTCAAAAGCTGCTAATGATTCAGGCCAATCCCCTCCAGGTATGGTTGAAGCTACCGATTCAGTTCTAATTGGAGACAGATCAAGTTCTCATACTCCACCCTTCCTTCTGACTTATGAAATCTATAACAGAAACCTGCACAACTGTTTAATTGACTCAGGGGCATCATCTAACATAATGCCAGCTTCAATTTGTTCCAAATTGAACATAGAGCCCCAGAAATCTGCCATCCATATTGTACAATTAGATAGAACCAAGGTGTAGGTTGTCAAAGAGATTAATTCTGTAACTATCACGTTGTCTGCTAATCCTAGAATAGTACAAAGGATTGACATTCTAATAGCTGATATACCTAAGTTTTACGGTTTAATTTTGAGTAGAGATTGGTCCGAAAAATTGCATGGGTATATTTCTACTGATTGGTCACACATGTGGCTTCCTTATAAAGATAAGCCAAATCAAATAAAGATTGATCGAGAAAAACATATGACCCATACAGTTACCGATTTTGAACAATAAAACCACCCTGTAGCATTCAACAACAACATTTTGGGAAATTATTCATCAGAGTCGTTCTTTGGCAACTTTGTTGCCCAACCCTCCCCTTTCTTAGTTAATCATTTTACATCTTAGATTGAAAATTTTTCACAAACAGATAAGTCTAGGTGTTTCAATGATGATGAGAAAACTCTAAATATGATTGTTAATACTCCTTTATTTTGGTCTTTGTATTTTGATGGCTCCAAGTCTAGTGAAGGCTCAGGAGCAGGATGCATCTTGGTTAGTCCACATGGGGAAAAGACAATGATGTCTTGCAGATTAGAATTTGAGTGCACTAACAACATAGCCGAATATGAAGCTTTAGTTCAAGGATTATATAAAGCAATCGGCCTTAAAGTGCAATATCTAAAAGTATTCGGCGATTCTGAAATTATTGTTAAACAGGTTAGGAATGCGATTCATTGCCTTTCCAATCATCTTAAACATTACCAATCGCTAATGCAAGACCTTACCTCACATTTTTTAGCATTTAATATTTCCTCCATTCCTCGGTCCCAGAATTCGGCTGCCGACCTACTAGCCAATGTAGTCTCTAGGCTCCTACCTTTTGAAGACTACAGCCCTGATAGATTTTCCATAGAGTTGGTTTTTAGGCCTTCAATTCCTAATAATATCACTAATTGGAGAGTATTTAATCATGATGATGATATTTTACAATTCTTAACTTCTGAGAAGTCTTATGACAACCAAATCATTGAAGAGGATGAGCATGACTCCCAAATAAAGCAAACACCTTAGGAAAACGCAATCCCTAAGCCTGTGGTAAAGCTAGAAGATCTTTATGATATAAAAGACAGATTTAAACCTGTAACTAATACTAAAATCCAAAGCTCTACCCTAAGGTTTGAATTGATAAATTTGGGTATTGAGCAAGCTCCTCAAAATGTGAATTTAGGATTAGGACTTTCTGTAGAAGAGAAAGAAGCATTCATTAAACTGTTAAGAAAAAATAAACAAGTTTTTTCTTGGAAATATGATGACTTAAAGACTTATGATACATCTATTATCCAACATACCATTCCGATGCTTCCCGATCAAAAACCGATTCAGCAGAAGTTAAGAAAAATACACCCAAATTTAGAAAGCCAGATAAAGTCGGAGCTTAATAAACTCCTTAAAGCCAAGATTATCTTTCCAGTCCGACATTCCAACTGGATTTCTAATATGGTGCCAGTCAGGAAGAAAAATGGCGACATTCGAATTTGTATCGATTTCAGAAATTTGAATAGAGCAAGCTTGAAAGACAATTTCCCATTGCCTACTATGGAGCAAATACTTCAATCAGTGGCATGCTCTGAATTGATGTCTTTTCTAGATGGTTTCTCAGGATACAACCAAGTCTTGGTTCATCCTGATGACCAGCTTAAGACTACATTTAGAACAAAATGGGGAACATATGCATATCAAAAAATTCCTTTTGGACTTATAAATGCAGGAGCGACATTCCAAAGAGCCATGGATACAGCTTTTAGGGGATTGATTAATCGAACAATAGTCATCTATCTAGACGATATAACTGTATTTTCTAAAGAGAGGTCTAATCATTTACATGACTTGAACCAAATCTTTCAACGATGTAAAAGATATGGTATTTCTCTTAACCCCAAAAAGTAATTCTTTGCTCTTGATAAAGGTAAACTCTTGGGTTTTATTGTGTCTCGAGATGGCATTTATATCGATCCTGATCGGATCAAAGAAATTTCTGAGATCCCATTCCCTCATAATAAGAAGTCAATGCAGTCATTTCTAGGCCAGATTAATTTTTTTAAAAGATTTGTACCAGATTTCTCTCACATTATGATGCCACTCCAAAAAATAATTAAGAAAAATTATGTCTTTAAGTGGGGATCGCTAGAACAAGAAGCTTTTGATTTGATCAAGCAATCCATAATTAACGCCCCTTCCTTAAATACTCCAAATTTCTCTAATCATTTTACATTGTATACTATCGCATCCGACTCTTCATATGCTGCAGTACTCACGCAACTAAATGATCACAATTTGGAGGCACCCATTTCATTTTTTAGCTCAAATCTTCAGGGTGCCGAATTGAATTACTACGATGTGGAAAAACAAGCCTTTGTTGTGTTTAAAGTAGTCAAACATTATAGACCCTTCCTTCTGAAAACCCACACAAAAGTCATAGTTCCTTTCCCAGATATAAGGCAGCTATTAATACAAAAAGAACTGGGTGAAAAAAGGGCAAATTGGGTCACAACGCTTCAAGAGTATGACTTAGAAATTAGTCCAGCAAAGATTGTTAGAGGCCAAGGTTTTTGCAGGATATTGGCAGGAGCTTCCAACATTCCCGAATCAAGCGATACAGATCCAACTGAAGAAATCAATAAGATAAGTGTCACTGGTTCCGAATCTCAATATGCAGATTTAATATTTTATTTAAAAATTGGTTATGCTCCCCCAAATTTATCTTACAAAAGCAAAAGGGCCATCAGGTTAAAAGCAAAGATCTTTACAATTATTGATGATGCACTTTTTTAGAAGAATTATGATTCTATTTAACTAAGATGCCTTGAGAAACCTGAAGCCCAAAAGGTTTTGCAGGAGTTACATGATGGACCAGTAGGAGGACATTTTGGAGCTGACACAACAGCTCACAAGATTATTCATGCTGGATATTATTGGCCAACTTTATTTAGAGATGCCCACGAGTATGTAAGAAAATGCCTCAACTGCCAAACTTCTAGTGGAAGACAAGGAAAACTGGCTTTCCCTCTGCAACCAGTCAACATCGAACAACCATTTGAGCAATGGGGATTGGATATCATTGGGGAAATTAATCCACCTTCTTCCAAGCAACAGAAGTATATTCTTACTGCTACCGACTATTTCACTAAATGGGTTGAAGCAATCCCTTTGAAGACAACAAATTCTGAAGCAATCATTGAATTCATAGATCAATTCATCATTACCAGGTTTGGTGTCCCAACTGCTCTTGTTTTTTATAATGCTTCTTACTTCTCAGGCAATGCTATGTTTGATTTTGCTATCAAGAGAGGATTTAAGTTAAAGCATTCTGCTAATTACTATCCCCAGGGTAATGGTTTAGCAGAGTCCACTAATAATAATCTAATCAAAATCATCAAGCGAACAATCGAACAAAATCATAGAAATTGGCACAAATCCTTAGTGTTTGTATTATGGGCTGATAGGATAACACAAAAAGCTTCTATAGGAACCTCTCTGTTTAATCTTGTGTATGGAAAAGAAGCAATACTGCCTACAAACCTTGTTCTTCCTTCTTTAGCCCTAGTGCAGTTCATTGAAGAAGCTCCTTCCTCTTCTATTCAGCTTAGATATGATCAAATCTTAAAACTAGAAGAAGAAAGAGAAAAATCCAAGGATACCCATGCCAAACATCAGCAAATCATCAAAGCAGCTTTTGATTCAGTCTCATCAGGTTCAAAACAATTCCAGGTCAGCGATTTAGTTCTGAAATGGGACAAAGCCCATGAGGACAAGGGCAAACACACCAAGTTCCAGAAGTTGTGGCTTGGACCATTTCAGATTTATGAGAAGGTAGGCCATTCAACCTTTATATTGCAAGATTTAGTAGGTTTGAGGGATTCTCTCCCTGTTAATGGCCTCGTCCTAAAAGAATTCTTCAATTGAGAAGGTAACCCCTTCTCCTTTCATTTCTGTAGGATTTTTAGGAAATAAAGTTTAAAGGCATCTTCCATTGACCTTTCGCTATGTTTGAAAAGTTGTCTCACAGAAGTACTATGAATATTTTCTTTCAAACAATAGAACTTTTAACCGAAAGGGATAATTTTTGGGAAATTAGGTATCATTGTATTCTGAAACCACAATTTAAAATTGGTAAACTCCTCCCAAAGCATAGAAGTAATGTAAGTCATTTTCTGTTTTCAAATTGGTCTCAAAAGTTTATCAATATCAAAGATAGAAGTCAATTCAATTTCGGCATCTTCAACTCTTAACCTGTCATCCATTGACTCTTAAGGAAAAAATTGTTCACCCCATCCATTAAAGTTTATGATTATTCAAAGTGTAATTCTAAAATATAAGATAATAAAGATAAGAGGTCTTATTACAAGCCTTCTTACCATGTTCATAAGGAAATAGCTTAACTGACATTACCAATACTGCATACCAAAATAGGGTAATGGCTTGAAATTTCAAGACAAGGAGTCTCATCACGAGCTAGCTCGTTCAGTTAGACTACTACTAGTGAGTGGCATTGTCAACAGCTGGCCACCAAACCAGGGAAATGGCTTTTTTATCCTGACAATGACAGTAAAAAGAAAGATGAACAAAATATGAAAGCATGTTTTAAATTCACTCTGAAAATCACACTCTTAATTGGATGGGACAATGGACAATTACATGGTTAAAAGGTATCCCTGTCGAAACTATAAATGTTTGCTGGCAGCAGAGGCTCTACATATGACAGACGAGTTTACTATAAAGGCTGATTTGGAAAGATTTTCTATTTTTATCATTATAAACCAATAAAGGCCCATCTGAGACTTATAAGGTACTTATTTCAAGTTGGCAAAGGGAGGAAGTTAGCAAAATTAGTTTCATGATATTCAGAATGCATAAATATCTAGTTATATCAGAATTTTCCCCTTGTAGTTGAAACTCTATTTCAAAAAGCTTAAGTATTTTTTTATTTTTCCAGAGATAACTGGTTCTTCCAGCGAATCGCCAATTGTTGTGCTCTACAAACAACCCCCCATTTCATATCATTTTTATTCATAAAACATTAACCTATGAAATGGGTCCCTTTAAAATAAAATTGATATAAATACTTTTATTTTTCAAAAAGTCCGATAATCAAATGAACGCATTTATAAAACCCTTTTTGAACAATACCCTTTTAAAGAAATAAAATGAATCTTGGTCATTGCAATAAAGCGATCGCAAGATCACATATCGCAAGCTGTTAAGTGATGGGATAGCTCAATTCATTCATATTTAAGGCTTAATCACTTGCGCTCAGCCGCCAAAACATCCATTGCATGCTTAAGGGGATTATTCGCCCAAATAATGATTTAATGGGCATTTAAAGGATGACAGGTTTTATACGGCCAATTAATGGAATCATGTCTTAAAATCTTTCTATGGATTGTCTCCGCGTCCGTTTTAAAAGCTGAATATCTTATTGCGCAGCTATTCATATGTTATTGTCACTTGCAAGCTTTCATCGTTATCTCTCTGTATTACGCGCAATTGCCTCTCTGTGCAGAATTCATTCATAGACAGGAGTTTGAGCATGATGGGAAAGAAATCAAAGAAGACTGTAGGTGCTTCCGCTCCACCAGTCACAGGACAAGCTGCTATAAACAAGAAGAAAGGCCTAATTTCTGATACTACATGCACGGGTCTCACAAGAGTTACTTGGCAAGGCACTTACGACTTTATTGAAGCCGAGAAACCGCAGAAGACGGTAACAGAAGCTAGCGCGGATTCACTACGGAAGTCTGATTGTACTCTCAAAGATTTAGCCGACTCTTTCCTTCACAGAATAGCAGCCAGGGAGCAAATTCTCCCATACACAGATGTTGTGCGATGGGTGATTGAAGAAATCCCAATCATGGACAAAACTTTTAGCACCAGAGATGGGAGGATTTTCGGATCATTCAAGGCAGATGACTTAAGGCAAATGTATCATTTGCCCAAGCCAGAGAAAATATATAACAGCGCCTTCCTGGAGAAGTTTGCAAGCGAAAATGAAATTGAATCCGAACCGATCAAGGATTGGAGACAAAATCCAAACAAGCACAAACACGAATCTTCCGGTAAGTATTCGGTTGATTATTTGGCTTCTCCTTATTGTTATGCGGGTATAATGATGTGTAGGCTATGGGGATTGCACGACTCTGCTAGTTTCACCATAGAAATGGTTCCTCTTATGGAGGCAACAGACCACCACTGATGCCAATGTAGATACTACCACAGACCCTAAATTGCTCCAGGAATGGCAGCAGTTTGATTCTATCATCAGTGGAGTAAAAGGCTCAAAAGATACAGACACTTCTAAGACCAGCGACATGCAAGACGATACTTCATCTCAGGTTCTAAGTGGAACCAAAGGCCCACCTAAGTCTAAGGATATTGAGATAATTCCAAAAGATCCCACCGATCAAATCATTCTGCAGGTAGAAGATATCACTCCATTGGATGTTTTCTACAGACCGAGGCACAGAGCAGTTGTAAAGCGATCAAGGAAAAGACGAAGGATTGATCAACCTTCTATCTTTCCAAAGCAAACGGTCACGGGTAATGTAGTATGGAAGGAGAAATTGGACCCCTCCGATGATCTAACAAAGTTGTCACAGTATGTTGGAGCCTATTCGGCAGCAACAATCGACAAAGCATCAGAGGTAAGCCTTCTATTGAAGAATAAGGACCAAGAAATCTCCACATTACATACAGAATTGGCCGAAACAAAGGAGAAGGCAGTGCAAGCAGAGGAGCAGTTGCTGGCACAACAGCAAATGAATAATCAATTAACCCAGCAATTGCAAGCGGAAAAGCAAAGGATTGACCAAACTGCGATCCAGAAACAGAAAGAATTGACAGAGGCATTGGCACAGTTGAAAGCAGCGAATGAACAAATGGTGAAAACCAAAGATGAGAAAATCGCTCAAATGTCATCGCAGCTAGAAAAGATAAAAGGGGCTTCACAAGTGGCAGAGTTCAGAAAAGAAGCATCGTTGATAAACAATGCACTAATATCTCAGGTTAAACTCTTGTGTCAACAGATCGCTCAAGCTGATCCACTGTGCGAATTAACTACATCTATAAATGAGCAGGTAGAGAAAGCCAGGGATGAATTAAATCAAGCTGATGAGGCCATTACTGCACATCTTGAATGGCAAGATTCTGATCAGGGAAAAGCAGCAAATTTGACCAGGATACTTGAAACATATAAGGATATACTTTTCACAGAATGGCACACTCAGGTATTAAAAGCAGAGAGAGCGGCTTCAAGATGTAGATCAACTTCTAGCAATCTAGTTGATTTAGTCAACAACACTCGCTACTTGGCAAATATGATTTCCCAATGTACACCAGGAAAGATGACAACAATAAATACATTGGAGCAATCATGTTACCCTGAGCTAGAAGAAAAGGGAAGATTAATTGCCGGGGTTAATAGTTTAAACTTGGAAGCATATTGGCTTTTCCTAATCAAGCCACATACACAAAGAGCCGCCCTGAAGTGTTTAATAGATGCAATCGGGTGTATGATTCCTGATATTCAAGATGCTACCTATGCTGCCCAGCTCAGTTCGCGCCTCAACAAACCTCCGAAAGTTGAGCCAATGCTTGCAATAAATCAGCTCAGATTCAAAGGAAAGCAGCCGACTTGATGAATCACCCTCTAGCTCGCCAGATCGCTAGCCAAAATAGGATCAAAAGTTATTGATATCAGTTTAGTAGAATTTCTGTTTAGTAGATATTTAAATTAGTATCGTATATATAGACACTTTCATGTTTTTAGAAAGGGTCGTAAAATTTTGTAAGAGACTTAACGGACTGAAGTTTGCACTACTGTGCTTCAGCCAATATTCTTTTATGAAACTCGACCAGTTGTTCTTACTTTAATGAGGAAGTTTCTTTATGCAATTGTGCACTATTGTTGTTGATTGAAGAATGTTTTTTACGTTAAAGGAAGAACTGCACATAGCGATTGATATCTGGGAGTGTCACGCAGCTCATATGGTATTTCTATCTATGTCTGAATTCATTCCGTTTATATGAATTGTTATGTAATTATTCTTGCTA